>QOZY01000135.1:0-124559 GCA_003351005.1 Cystobasidiaceae sp. HBUAS51001 | reverse complement strand
AGAGCCCTCGTTATGGAAAACGCACGCTTGCTTCTGCTGTGAAAGCCCCGCTGGCAATCTTGCAAAAGTCGGCCTGGTCCGTACAATCGCATGGCTTCAGTCACGACCATGTACAGACTCTTCTTGACCGGAACCTCCTTGGCGCAGACGTCGAATTCGTTCAGGAAGCCATGAGACCCGGTGGTTTCCACGCTCTCAACGTCGAACAAGCACAAGATGCACGCTTCTCGAGAGCTCCTCCCACCTTTGCCCAAGCCAAGACCCTCTCCATCCCATCTGCTACCGAGTCTGCCGAGTTTCGTCAAAGCTACGCTGGTATTCCAGTCGCACAGTCCAATCAAGCGCACAAGACACGCCTCGTCTTGTCAGTCGACGAAGCGGATCTCACGATTCTAAATTGGGCAGAGCAAGCTCCAGAGACGGCCACCACTATCGTCATTTCAAATGACAGCGACTATACCTTCTTCAGCGATGCCAAGTCTTTGCAATACACCATTTGCTATTCTCGCGTGGTCAAAAGCAAACCTTGGCTCACGACCAATGTCGAGGCATTGCACACGCAGATGTCGCAAGTATGGCCAACCAGAGAAGCCCGCATCACGGCTGCCCTCCTTGCTGGACACGATTATACTGGCGCAGGCGCAAAAGGAATCGGCCTCAAGACCCTATATGACACCAAGGTGGTGGGCACGGTACGTTGCAATCCCACAGTCATTCGCGCACCATGTAGCTTACCAATTTGCCTCTTAATAGGATCTCGCACAGACATTGTCAAGGATTCAAGCCAAGGGTGCAAACCTCGCTAGAATGCGCAACCTGATTTCCAACCTTTGCGCTCCTTTGGCCGCTCAGGGTGTGCACCACTCGCCAGGTAGCGCCGTGCAAGGCAATGGCGATCTTGGCCTTACAACACCCATTCTCCGGCTGGCTCACGCGCTGCGTGTCCTCTCGCTGCTCCAACACCGACATCTTTCGATGAGCGAACAGCAAGACTGTGCCGACATTGTCCGAAGATCTCTCGCAGCAAAGAGTCCCGCAGTCGCAAGGAATTATGTCAATCCTTTCTCACCGTTAGCCAGCGAGCGTCGCAACCTAGAGCTGGACCGAGTGTTGACGTATCGCAAGCCCGCAAAAAGAGCAGATGAGCTGAAAGCTGCAGAGCAGCTGCGACAGCGACAGTATAGCTCCAATGTCGCTCGCAGTCCAGATCTCGCCATCCCCACCAAGAGGCACCCTGCCTGGCACTACTCTGACGCCAGGGTCGAGAAGCCTCGCCCTCTGACAAGCGAGCAGCTCGCCGCCGACGAAAAGGCGCGCCAAACGTCGCTTGCTGCAGACGACATTATCGAGTCGAAATTCCCGCATCCAACACAAGGTCTCGAGCCCAAGATGTACGGACCCGACGACAGTGAAGATGCAGAAGAGATCCGTCGCTTTGAAGACGATGACGACTATCTTGATGAAGAGGACGGCGACGACGACGAAACAGGCAATGCTTCAGATGTCGATGAGCCAGTCGCTACAAAGGCAGCCAATCCTCGCAAGCGCAAAGCGGCGACAGAAGATCAAGCCAGCAAGAGTGAACCTCCAAAGCGTCAGTTCAGGCTCAGCCTGGATGAACTCTATCAGCGCTCTACTTCCAGCCGGTGGCTTCCTTCGGCTCTCCAAGCATTGCACCCCGACGCAGCTGCACAGCGAGACAAGACTCTTGTAGACCTCGTGCGGTTGGAAACTCTAGCCGAGAAGCTGACGGTCGACGGGACCCTCATGCCCATCTATAACGAGTATCAACGGCGCATTCGCACTTGCGATCACCTTCGCTATTTGTTCCGACGGAGGACTCTCATCGTGGACAAGACCGAGAATGAAGTCAACCTCTGGAACAACGTCATCAACATGGCCATGCCTAGCAGAGCGGCTGGCTCCACCTACCAGTTTGCGTTCTTGGATGTCGGATTTGCTCCACAGGCCGATCCCGCTGATCTTGAGCAGCGGCGCCAAGTCGTTCTTGAGGAGTGGGTAAAGACAGACGTAGAGCCAGGTCTTGCAGACTGGAGCGACCAAGCCAGGCAAAGCGAGGCGGACCGCCTCTCTGCCATCATCGCATCTCGCTTGGAAGCACTCGACCCGCGAATCATCTACTTCATCTCCATACAAAGGAGCCATTACGACTTGGCACTGGCAGAGATGATGCATGACATCGTCACCAATGTCGCCGCTTCATGGATTCCCCTAAGTGCCGCTGCGCCTTTCGCCTCCATGACAGATCTCAAACCTCACGCCAAGAGGGTATACCTGGCAACAAGGAGCAAACTCAAAGGCCGTCCGATGCAGACTTCTTTGGCCGGGTATATCAAGACAGCTTGCTCACGATTCA
Organism: Cystobasidiaceae sp. HBUAS51001; assembly: GCA_003351005.1. NCBI lineage: Eukaryota > Fungi > Basidiomycota > Cystobasidiomycetes > Cystobasidiales > Cystobasidiaceae > Cystobasidiaceae sp. HBUAS51001. Next base: position 122,182 of record QOZY01000135.1, on the reverse strand, counting down.
CCGACCATTTGTCCGCCGAGCACGCCCATAAGATCTTTTGCGGCTTCTACCTGGCGTTCGTCAGTACTTCTGTAGAGGCCTACCTCTCTGGGGACCTTCCGGAAATCGTCGAGGAAGGCTTGGCTCATTGCACGGACGGTATTTCACAGGACGGCGCCTCAGGTCTCTGGGCGCGGCTTTTCGCTCTGCTGCAAGAGACAGTCGACCCAGCTGCACGACACCTTTCTCTGTGTGATATCTTTGACGGCAAAGACAAGCTCACGGTCGGTCTGAAGCATCTGAAGCTCTTCATGCACCGCATAGGCCACGACTTTGACATTGTAAGCATCGAGGTTGGAGTCTCTGAGGCGGCAGCCGCGACTGACTTATCTCATAACCAGTCGTATTGCCCATCATTCTTCCACTGGTCCGCTGAACGATTGGCAAAAAGACTCAATGAAGGCGCGCTCAAGACTATGGATGGCATCGCGAAATGGCTGAATTGCAACTGGCTTTCTGCTTTGCAAGCTCCGACATGTCGAAAGAGTCCCGTCCTTCGAAATGCCGGCAAGCTTCTCGGGTGTCTAGACGAATTGCAATGCTTCCAGCACAAGGGGGCTTTGCTGCTCAGGGACGCGCCCGCTTTGCGAATCTCGGACAGCTACAAGGCGAGGCACCGCAAATGGTCGAAAGAGGTCCTGGAACGACTTTCCTTTGGAAATGCCGACGAGGACGACGATGACTGGACAGCACGAACCATCACACCTACCCAGATCATGGAGACTCGCCGACTCGCGCTCTTCGAGATTGTGTTCAAGGCATGCATTCCACAGCATCACATCTTTGCAGGTTCGTTTCAAACAGACGGCCTCAACCTGCGGTTGGCCACATTCGACATCCGCACGCTCAAATGGAAGCGACTAGCCCGTGGCTGTACAGGAAAGGCCACAGCGGATCTCAAAACCTTGCTCTCGTCAATGACCTCGAGAGAAGCACTGCTGCACGTGCTGTCAAGTCACAAGCAAGCGATGATACCTTGTAGTCTCGTCCACTTTAAAGCGCCGCTGGGATGGGCATGGACGCGCGAATCAGTCCAAGGGACGGCGGATGACACGGTCAAGCGTTATCGCGTGCGTTCCCGTATCGCAAAGCCGAATGCCATCGAGCTCGCAGAGGACCCCAGTCTTGGTCGATTCGGACAGACTCGCTGCGTCCTCATCGATGCAGCGCCAAGCACGAGAACGCGGGGTGGGATACCAGTCAGCATACCAAAGCTCAACAGCTCAACGGTTGACGACGTTCGAGCTCGCCTGAAGAAGCTGGCAGAGGATTGCGACAGCAGTGATTTTATGCTCGCAGGTGATGACATGGGTATAAAATTCTCACAAGCCATCCATATCAACGCTCCCGACGCTCATCATCCGCTCTTTCCAAAACTCGCTTCCACAAAGTGCAAGAGTCGGTCGAAAACCGATGATGCAGATCTCGCGTCGCAAAGCAAGACATTTTTGCTCACACCGCATCAGCTGCAGACGATTTCACGAGACTCGGTCCAGAGGAAGCAGAAGCTGAGGGACGAGGCCGCTTTGTCATCGGTCGAAATCCGCGAGTGGCTGGCCAAGTCCGACAAAGACGTACAAGCGAGAAAGGTCGAATTGCTGGCCGAGACCTGCTTGCAGGCAAGCGAGGCGTACTTGCAATCAAACTGGTTGAGGAACATCAGACGAGACCGCTTTCACGACAAGATGGTGTCCCAGTTCATTCGGCTGGCCTGGCCTGACGACTCATCGCGACGACCCTTGCTCTTTGCTATTGGAGATGGATGTGGACTGGACACAACGCATGTCAAAAAACACCACGTCGATGCCTCCACTTCTTCCATGCGATATCTGGTCAAGCATCTTCAAGCTCGCCGCCTGCCTGTGCTGTTTGTGGTATGCGCCGAAGACTTCACATCCCAGATGTGTCCGAATCCAGCTTGCACGGTCATTTCTCAAGACACAGCGGAAAATGGCCTGAGGTCCAAGTAAGTACTTTGTCAGACTGTGTGCACAACTTACTGCAGCGGTCTTGACACCTTCCATCCAGGCTTGCAAAGCTGCGATTTCGAGACTCAGCTACAGCCTGTCAACGTGTCTTGCAGTGCACCGGCTGCGCGAAAATCTACCACCGGGATCTCGCGGCCGCAATGAACATCGGCTTTGTGGCCCGGCACATTCTCACGCACGGCGTGCATCCGTGGCGAGAGCGTTTGAATCCGCTCGAGCAGCTCGAGGAGGATGAAAATCAGGCTTTCTCATGAACACAGTGAGCCCGCGAGGCATTGCATATGCATATAACAAGGCTCCGAGCTGACGGAGGCGGTCTGACAGAAAAATAATATGGTCGCTTTGGAATATCGCACCATCGGGCTAACGCCCAGATTCTAAAGTGAGTCTGGTCGATCGGAGGGCTGGGCAGCTCAGCGCTGATGCACCCAGATCTCTCAATTCTAGTCCGAGGAGCTTGCACTTGACATTGGGTATTATGCCCCTGTCAAATCGCAAGGAACAGGGGCAAGGAAGCTCTCCCCGTGAGCTGAACATATTGCTGCTTGTTGAATGCTATCTCATGATTGACTTCGCCCTTCATTTGAAAGCTGAAAGTCAGCCCGTACATACTGTTTCGGAAGCTGCCGAGCTTCTGAGGGATTGTACCTCGGACCTACGCGAACTCTTGGCCTCTAGTCAGACGAAGTCTATCCGGATCCATCTCTCTCGTCTCAGCAGCTTTCAATCAGACTCCCGCAAATGCAGGGTGCTATATGCGGAGCCTGAAAAGGGCAGTTCTGGTGAAGAGACCTTGCATGAATTGGCAGGTGAGCGCTTAACGATTGCCGCACACGACTGTCCAGCGTAATTGACCCTGTGCTCTTCTCCAAGCCTATTTGAGAGAGAGGTTTCACAATGCCGGCATGTTGAGCGATTACAAGCAACCCCTCACAGTGAGTGGATCTTCGTGATCTACCCATCTGGAGGCGTAATCCCACTGAAAGGCCGGCTCGTTCTAGTTACACTGTACTCTGATGAAAGCGTCTGCTCGGAAGTTCAGAGTACCCCAGAAGGCTCGTGGAACTCATTCAAAGGGCAATCTGGAGCAGTCAGGGGAGCGAGACAGTCAGGAGGATGCTAAACAAGCTGAATCACCTGTGAAAACGGGCAATCGATCAGATGGAGAAGGCAGTAGTCACACGATACTGGCAGCAGCAGGCGAACCGATAGTCGGAGAAGAAGCTATTGGCGAGGGAGATGCAGAGACGTCGAATGCGTCACACGCCGCCAGCTCACTAAAGACACGCAAGCGACCAAAACAGCGAGTTCCCAAAAATTATCCGTTCGACGCAAGTCTAGTCCTCGATGCTGATCCACCATACGCACTTGGCGAAAGCTTCGTCGACCGAGTGCAGCTATGTCAGATGGGCAGGAAGGCTGCAAGTGGGGAATACGAGGCATTGGAAGAGATCTTGTTGTTTGACTAGGTAGCACACAGTACGCGGCTGACTAGGTCAGCGCCTTCATTGTCCTATTTGGTACAGCAGAGCCACGCGCAGAGGGCCCACTCAGGCTTTGAGGAACTTGGCGTGGTATGCGATATGATCAGGGCCGAATGACTGAATGAACCAGTATGAATGGTCGTAATCTTCACACCAACGGATATGTCAGACGAAGCGATATAAGGAAGTCGTTAGGGCTACACACCTTCGCGGATGTTGACCTTGACAGTACTTTCTAGGCCAGCCTTCTTGACGGCCTCTTGGAAGTTCTCGGGTAGGAGTTGACCGGCCTTGTAGCTGTTCGAGAAAAAGCGTAGAGCAAATTTGAGACTCAATTTCCATAGGCATGTCGCGCAGAACTTACAAATTGTCTCCGGTACCGCTGTCAATCAAGATGTTGACGTCTTGACCCTTCTTCTGCGAAATGATTTCAGTAGCATCGTACTGCTTTCCCTCCTCGACACCGCCGGCGAGGTAGCCATCGTTGCCGTTTGGTCCGGCGAAAGCCTTCTTGCCCCACGGGCAATTGACGGGGTTGCATATGGGTGCAAAAGCTGAAGCTGACTTGTAGAGGCCGGAGTTGTTGAGATACAAGGTGAGAGCACCGTGTCCACCCATGGAATGGCCAAAGACTGAGGCATTGCTCGTGTCGATAGGCAAGTCGCTGGACTTGAGCAAGCTAGGCAGCTCCTCGGTGACATATTTGGCCCTGAAGATTGTATTAAATTAGATGTGATGGATGTGGGCACATCGCAGGCAGGCTTACATGTTGTAATGCTTCTTCCACTTCTCACCGGTCGCATTTAGATAGAAGCCAGCACCGGTCCCGAAGTCCTACGTTGCAGGCATTGGGAAGATTCGTACTTAGAGAATAGTGCGAGTCATGGCATCGGCGAAGCTTTGGAACCTCACCCAGTCGTCCTCTTCGCCTTGAATGCCTGCGCCACGGGGCGAAGTATCTGGGAAGACGAGGGCAATGCCTTTTTCGGCTGCATCTCGAAGGAACCCCCCTTTTTGAGATCCAGTGTCTTCAGTGCAGGTTAAACCTGCACAATGAGCACAGCAAGAGCGATGTTTCAGCAGTGTAATGTATCACTTCGTTCATCTAAATTGGAGAACCATCTCTCACCTGCGAGGTAGTACAGGACAGGCACCTTCTTGCCATTTACAGCGTCAGGTGGAAGGAACACAGCGACATTGGTCTCTAGACCGCCAAGGGAGTTCGCTGAAGCGATCTTGTACTTTCTGAAAGAGCCTCCCCACGCCTTGTTGGCCGCGGTCTGTTCCATAATGCGTTGTCGTGTGTAGAACGTCGAGTTGGTGCGATTGCCGTGAGCAATACGCCTGAATGCGAGAGAAGTCAGGGTGTGTAGTCGTGGTGGTCGAAGCGAACGGAGCAGTGGAGCATGGGCTAAAAGCTGCATGTCATCGATTGCCTCGCTTGTACGGTCCTGCCGTGTGGCGAAGACGTGGAGGAGACTTGTAGGACTCTCACCCACTCACTGGAAGTGGACTCAGGCAGCTCTAGCCAGGCGCTGCTTCATAGGGTCCGGTCAGGCTAGACTTAGTGGCTCGGGCTCGCGTATGCCCTTCATACCGCGGCCTGCCTTCCCATTTCCGACACGCGCGCCAACATGGTACATAGGGCACATGGTTCGCGCAACGCGCAAGATCCGCGAGAACATGGCCAATGTCGACCTGGTCCTGGAGCTTCGTGATGCAAGGATCCCTCTGACCAGCATCAATCCGGCTTTCGAAGAACTATTCGGAACAGACCGAGGTCTCTTGCCAAAAAATGGCAAAAAGCGGCTTGTAGTCTACAACCGCAGAGACCTTGCAGAGCCGGGCTTGGAAACGGTAGGAATAATCCACTTTCTATTTCATCTGGGATAATCTGACGATTGTAACAGCCTTTGCAGCGAGCTCTTCTGCAACATGCTGGACAGCTCTCGCTCTTCACCAACACCCGTTCGGACCACGATATTCGCAGGCTGCTAAAAGTCGCGCTGAGTGAATTTGTCCTTTCCAGCCAAGCTGATGTATGTATGCTAAGGTGTTATTGGCAGAACTCACCGAAGCGGAAGTTGCAAGCAAGCCAGAACACGAGCAGTCTCTGCGGATTCTCATTGTAGGCATGCCAAATGTCGGCAAGTCTTCTATGCTCAACGCGCTACGAAGAGTTGGCGTGAATCGAGGTAAGTGTTCTAGCTAATCAGAAGGGCGCTCCTTATCTGATCTCGTCACTGGCTCTAAGGAAAAGCCGCACAAACGGGCTCTGCGGCTGGAGTGACGCGCAAATTGACTGGCACTGTGCGCGTGTGGGACAAGCCTCCCACGTATGTCTACGACACGCCTGGGATCATGATACCTTATTTTGGCGAAGGTGATGAGGCGGCAGAGAAAGGGATGAAGCTCGCGCTCACCTTTAAGTTATTGTGACATAGCCAGATCATTCGTCCAGCGCTAACGGAGCACAACCTCGCAGCCGGCATGAAAGAGTCCCTCTATGATTCGCACACTTTAGCAGACTATCTGCTCTTCAAACTCAACTTGCGCTACTTCTATCCAGGCTTCCAGACAGCTCCGCACGACTTGCGTAAGCTCCTCTTCTATGCACGGTGGGTTGTCTCCGTTTGCGCTGATACATCGACCGACTCTTGTAAAGCCTCGTTCCTGCAGCCATATATTCCTATTCTTCCCACTAATGATGTCGGCCTTCTGATCCAAGCCATTGGCCGGCGCACCGGGGCCCTGCTGCCTGGTGGAATAGTCGACGAGGAGGCTGCTGCAAGAACGTTGATCATGGCCTTTCGGGACGGCAAACTCGGTCTCTGGGCTCTCGACGATATGGGATTGCTCTTCCGAGGCAACAACAACACGGCTCTGTTACCGGGGCCCGACGATACGGCGTCGCCTCTTCCGCAGCTTCCGATTCGTTCAGACAAACAGCTTGAACAGCCGAATAGCCAACTCGCGCCGCAGGAAGTAGACGATTCTATGGATCTTATCAGGACTTTTGGCAGCGTTCCCTCAATCATTGAGCCTGATTCACCCACCTCGAGGCAAATCTCGACATTTGTGTCCGCCTTTCTGGAGGTCCAGAGAAATAGCTTGACAGAACTCAGCATGTCGAAGAACCAAGTCAAGAAGCGAGAGCTGCAGACCAAGGCAGATGAAAGGAAGAGGAAATGGGTGGTCAGGCATCCGCATCTTGTCAAGACGACTTCGAAGATAGCACGAGGAGTGGGAATCGCCAAGGGGGCGTCGCGACCCTTCTATGTCGGCGGCGACAGCACGAGAATACGCCTGGAGAAGCGGCGTATCATCGCACGCAAGGTTACGAAGAACAGAGCAAAGCGCAGATAGAACGGCAAACTCCTGTATGGTCCACAGTCGCGCTCGAGGAGGCTTGTCTTGCAGCACTTGATACAACATCTCACGCAGCTCTACTTCGACGACGACTTTCGAGTTCGTCTGCATAGCGCCATACTCAAACGTAGTCCTTCAGGAGCTCCTCTTTCTGCTTTGCGATCAAATAGCTCTCGAGCTCTTCCAATGTCGGGATTTCTGGGGCCTTGAATGCGTCTTCGCGTAGAACAGTGAGGATCCTATTTGTCGCTGCCGCGCTTTGGCTGCCTTCGCTCGTACGTGCGGCTTTTGACGCTGGCTCTTCGGCAGCGGCTTCTGCATCCTCCTTGCCCTTTTTGCCTTTGCCTCGAGCTGACGTGCGTGTCTTACGCTTGGTGCCTGTCGTTGCAGCCTCAGCCTCTGGCTCCCCTCCTTGGTCATCTGCAATAGTGTCTGCGCCATCTTCGGGCATAGGTGGTGGCGGCGGCGGTACGTCTGTCATCGCTGGCGCGCTGGAGGTGGAAGCCGTTGGCATGGGCAGCGGAACATAGTCGGCAACTGGCATTGGTGGCAGACCCAGGGTGGCTGCCTCGAGTCCAAGAGTGTCTGCTACATCCTGCATGGCATCTTCCCATTCTGCAATAGCAAAAGAGAATCAGGCTTGGTCTTCGCTGCCAATATACCCGCACTCACCCTCCTGTTCGGCCTCGCGCTCTGCAGAAAGCATCATGTCTTCGGCTTCCTGACCTAGCTCGCCATAGTATTCTGGACCAACATTGTCGTATGCTGAATAGCGTTGCCGCTTGTAGCTGGTGAGCTCGTCCTGGTCCTTTCTAGCAGACTCGAAGAGTTCCTTGACACCAGGGAGCTCCTTGGCGCGACCAAAGTACTTGTAGCCACGCGTGCCGGGCACTTCTCTGCCATCTTTATCCTTGATAGATCCTGCTGCTCGCTTGTAATTGGCACCACCCAGGGCCACAATCTGGTTCTCCCAGTGGCCTTTCTCGCGCATGAGCTTGTTGATCTCATCGTTCAAGTCGCGGACCTCATAGTCGGATAGACCGTAGTCTTGGATCTTTGTGACTTTGCGGCTAATCTCGCGCAGGATCTCTCCCCTCCAGCGCTCGCATTGTCGCAGGTCTTTGCAATTTGAAGCCATCCGTGGCCGTCGGTCTGACCGTCCAGCTCCAATGCCCATTTCCATCATCTTCGCTTCCCGGAAGCGGTACAGCATAGACTGCGCTTTCTCCTCATTTCGTGCCATCTTGACTGATTGATGTCTGGTTTTGGAGACTTGCGCTCCTGTCGGTGCAAGCAGAAGCTGTCCATGTTCTGCGCAACCAACTTTCGATCAGCTCGTGAAGCAGAAGATCAACTCTGTCTGGACCGACTTTTGGAAGTGGTCGCACACACGGCGACCGCAGTTCATTTGCTGATTCACTGCTCCAGAAGTCTGCCCGCCGCTCTCATGAATGTCAACGGCGCTGCCTTCCAAGGACGACCCTCCTGCGGACCCCGCCGCACAAGCATGGGAAAAACGCCGTAAAGCATGGCTCACGCCAAATGGACAGGGAAAGCGCAGGACTACTGAGCAGTCCACACAGCGACTCGAGAAGCTTCTCAATCCAGTAGACAAGGCTCAAGAAAAGGCCGCTGAGCGCAGTCAGTGGTACACCTGCAACGCCACGTGGAAACCTTCTAACATTGCATGCATGCTAACTGGCAGTCATCACTGGCATCGTACAGCGGCTCGCGCAAAAGGAACCTCTGACTGAGCCAATGCCGCTGGGACTCATGGTCAGTATACTGTCGTGCTTGAGGCTCATTCCGACTCGCTGAGGTTATTGGGATTGTTATGCGCCCTAGGTCTCGCTTTTATATAAAAGCTGGCTCATCGACGGTACTATCACTCGAGAGATGCTTGCAGAAGGCAGAGTGGCCAGTGACAATGAGGACAAGCCCCAATAGCTTCCTTCGAGCCTTGCTCCTGGCGTTACCTGGCTAACGTACACATCCAGGGACCTGTTACTACTATAGGATTTCAGCTTGTCACGACATACACGCAAGCCAGTGAATTGAAGCTGGCCTCTAAATGCCTATGAAGTGCTCAATGTATAGGAGAGACGGTCAGCACACTAGGCAAACTGTTCCACAGGGATGTCATATGCCCGAGCGATCTCGCAATTTTGCTGTAGACATGCGCGCGACATCGAATCTGTGGGCGAGATCAAGGTACTGCCAATTTGAATGGACTATGTGGTCGCGTATCAAGGGTCGGTCAACGCGTGCGTGCGTCTTGCTGTGTCTGCGCTGGAGGGAAGTTTGCGATTGCTGGACAATGCTGGCTGTGTCAGCGGTAGGCAGGACGAGGCAATGCGTCAACCAAATTCCGCTCAGCAGAGGCCAACTCTGAATGTTTTTGCTATTATTTCTTTGTAAATCGAGTTATCGCACTTCCGTCATGTCATGTCCGCGCAGGAGGTGAGACAAGGACTACACCATCGCCTCGCACGAAGAGCATCTCATACTGCTTTTTGATAGACTGGCGACAGTGAGACAAGGCGTCAGCAGGCACCAAGACACAAAAAAGCTCTTTCTTTGATCAATTGAACCCACCCTCAGCTTCTCCTGCCCGCTTGCCTCGTCGACCTCGAGAAGGTTGATCTGCTCCTCGACTTCTGACAGAACCATGTTCATGTGCCCGTCATACGCCTGCAGGGAACGACCAAACGCTTAATTCACGACGCAGAAGGTCATTACAAGAACCATACAGATGCTACTTACATGCAAGACACCTAACAATTCCCGGTCGCCGCGCAATTTCACGAAGACTCGTTCGGACAGCGAGAGCTTGATCAGGTCAAACTGCAGAAGTATTGCTATCAGCTAAGCGTCAAGCGGGCCGTGATAGCACACTCACTGGCTCTTGCACGCCCGCATCTGCGTTGGCGGCCATCGGATAGACGACTATCGAGCTGTCTCGTAGTTGACTGCCAGGAGAGCCGTCTCAGCGTCTGGGCTTCCTGTCCGCCACTGACAGTGTAACAAGTTGAGATCCAAGCAGATGTGCGAAGCAAGCTGGTTTACAGCTCGAAAAACCCGTGCAAAACTCAAGGTGTACTCTTCGATGCATTCGGACGCCGAGACTGCCACGATCCATGCCTACTCTCACAACATCACTATAACATCACCACCGACGGATCATCACTGCTGACTTTTGAGTACAACAAGCCGAAAACCACTCTTACTCCTCGGACGCTCCACCGAGCTGCTGGACATATGCAATCTGCGCGATTTGAAAACCAAGTGTCCGGTCAGCATAATTATCCCGCCTATATGCAGGACATGCGTGGCGACCTACAGCTCTCTGTTTCACTGCTTCGGCCGCAGCCTCGTCCCCGTGCTGTTTCTCGAACGCCAGCCATTTCTTGAAGATGGACTTGGTTTTCTCTGCATGATGGCAAATATCAGCTGAACAGTCAATGTCAAGATGCACGGATGTACGCGATCAGACCCACTGCTGGAGAGGTTGGTTGCCAGGACCCGGTCGAACAATGCTCGAACACCAAGGATGTTGCGCACACGGATCTCCTGGTCAATGTATATCCACCAAAGATCCAACCTCTTCGGGTAGGAATCGACAATGCCTTCAAAGATGGTGCGTGCTCTTTCAGGCTCCCCGAGCTTGAATTCCGCCAAACCAAACTGCGAGATGGTCTTGACGTGCTTCCGCTTCGGCAGGCTCTTGAGACTGCGCGGCAGGAGCTCGCGTGCCGCATTTGACTTGCCATGCTTCAACAGGAACTGGCCATAAAGCGTCCATGCTTTCGAGCTCATGTTGTACTTCTTCACGAAACGTCGATAGATCTCTTCCGCCAAGTCGATTTTCCCAGCCTGATCCAGGCCATCAGTGGTGCGCAAGAAAACCTGCTTGGCGTCGTTCGTCTGTATGGCTTTGTTGAAGGTTTGCTCGAAACTTTCTTCGGTCCCTTGCAAGCTCTCGAGGTTCAAGAGTGCTACCCAAACGTTCAGTCGCTCCTCTTCTTCGCGGTAGTTAATCGTTTTGAGTGCTCTTTGACTGGTCTGTCGAGCTTGATCCAGATCACCAAGTTGCAGGTAGTACGACATGTACTGGATCCAGAGCAGAGAGGACGACGGCGAAGCCAGCAGCAAGCGGTCAAAGTCACTTGGCGAGGTAGGTATCCGTTCATCAAGGTCGCCCGTTTTGTCATCAATCAGAACGTCTTTGCCCTTGGCGGGTTGTTCGACTGTATCGTCATCATCGGCATCGGAGGCAGAAGCCTCATCGTCGTCTGGGTTGCCAGCAGCAGCTTGACCGTCCCATCGGAAGTCGCCGAGCTTCAGAGCTGCAGGTCCAGCATTGGCGGCTTGCACAATGCTGCGGTCCAGCCCATTTGACTGGTCTTGTGGAGCTTCGTCCTCACTGATGTTGTCTGCATTCCCTGACTCCTCGTCGTCGTCGTCACCATACATGGCGATTTGCAGATCGTCTTCATCGTCCTCTTCATCATCTTCCTCATCACCATCGTCCTCGTCATCATCATCTTCAAAGTCAGCCTCAGCGTCTGAATCTTCCACTTCTGATCCGATTGCGCGCGCTTCGACCAGCCTGTTCAGCCTCTCCATGTCATCAACATCGCTGTCGCTATCGCTAGCGCTCTGGACTTTGGAGGGTTTCAAGCTGAATGATATCTTCTGCTTGTCTTGATCGAGCTCGATGATAGCCGCTCTCACGCGATCGCCTACAGAGAGGCCATCCTTCCAGTCCCCATTCTTCTTGTCGACGACCTGGGATTTGTGGCAGAGTCCGCTGACGCTCGAGCCATCAATGCGTACGAACACGCCATAGTTCTCGATGCGCTTGATAACACCTTGTACGACTTCGCCAACTGAAAGCCCCTCGAAGGAGATCTGCGAGCCAGAATCTTTCGCCGACTTCTTCGATGAGCTGGTCTTGCGGAGAGTCATTTCTATCTGATTTTTTGCTACGTTGGTTGACAAGATCTTGCCATCGACAACCTGACCGACAGTGAATTTTGACTTCCAGTCTTTTACGTATTCGTCGAACATTTCCTTGAGGTGCAACGAGGCTTAAGCCAAACGAAGTAATGGCGCACGGGAAAGGCACTCACTCGTATTTGTACCCTGGCAGTCAAGGCGGTGCCAAGATCCACGAAAAGACCGCTATCGGACACGCTCTTGACGATGCCTCTGACAGGCTGGTCTCTTTTCAATTCTTCAATGCTCTGCAGAATAGGGTCTCGCACGACGACATCATCGGCTGCGGGCTGCATACGTGATCTCCGCAAAGAAACGTCGATGTGCTTCTCCTCTTTGTTGTAGTGGATGATGATGCAAGATGCTTTGCTGCCCTTGCTGAGAATGATGCTCTTCACCTCGTCGTAGTCGTCGGATATCTCGGACCAGCGAAGCTTGGCTCGAATGCCTCGGCTGAGCTGCACAAAGTAGCCAACAGAGTTTCGGTCACCAATTGTGCCTTCTAATACCTGCCCTTTCTCCAGTGAGTCGAACGTGAGAAGAGGCTGCTCCGTGAGGAAGCTGATACCGGAACGCTCCTTCACCAGTGACGCGGTCGGTTTCGGGCGTGTTAAGCCAACGATGACGAGAGCCTTCTCAACGTTGATAGATACGATAGCCAAGTCGACCAGCTCTTGACCGACCTCCAGCGACAATTTAATCTCGTCTGGTAGTACCTTGCGGTGACGTGCCAAAGCTGAGATCGACAGAAGTGCTTTGAGATTGCTGCCAGTCAAAGCTAGAATCACTTGCGAGTCATGCACAGCAGTGATGATTCCTGACATTTGATCGCCAACTGCAACTTGCGAGAGGTCTGATGAAAATTCAAAGACTTTTGCCTTGTCCTTCTTGTCCTTGACAGGGGCTTTGTATGAATCTAAAGCCTGTTTGATGCTTGCGGTAAGTCTCCTAGCATCGTTATCAACATACGTGATCCGGATCTTCACGACTTGGCCCAAATTGAACTCTTTCTGTATATCATCAACGAAATGGTTGGCAGCTTCGGACACCGGTACGAAGGCTCGGAGACCACCAAAGAGCTCTACAAGCATGTCCTTGTTCAAAAAGGTCTGGACCATAGCGTTGACTATGTGACCATGCTTGACGTCTTCAAATTTGGCGTAGACCGGCAATGTCGAATCAACGAGGGAGCGCTTCAGAGTCAGAACAACGCGATTCTTCTCTGCGTCAAGCGAAAGAACCTAAATTAAAGCAACATCAGCTGTGTTTTCAATTCATCTTTGCTGATGATGTACACTCACGCGTGCTTTGACTTTTGTGCCAGGCTTGAACCTCCTCTCTGGATGCTTCAAGCGGAGATCGGAGTAGTGCATCGGCCACACAACGCCCGCAACACTGCCATGTATGTTGACGAAGAGCGCAGCGTCTGCAAGGCGCTGAACTGTGCCATCAAGCTTGTCGCCGACTTTCAGATCCTGGACCTTCATAAATCGTCGTTCTAGTACTGATTCCTGGAACGAGGCCTGCAACAGGCCGTCCAGGGCAGAATAGCCGATTACACGTCCTTTATGGGTGCTGCCGACCTTCCAACTGCCGCTCGATGCGTGCGTTGACAGACTCGTAATGTGCTCATCGGACACATGTGAAATGTGGACGAAAGCTTTGAGATCTGTCCCTGCCAGACCGCAGAGGACACCCCACTCGGGCTCAACCTTGATGATCTGCAATTTTTCGAGGAACGTGCCAACTGGAAGCACTTGGTCGATAGGTGCTTCCTCTGTCGCTGGCAATCCAGGTGCCGTAGGTGCCTTTCTGGGTTCCAGACTGAGTATGTGAGGCAGCACCGACAGAGAGAACCGTACTGGAGAGTCGTTGAGAGGAGGAGCAGTCCAGAGTATACGCGCTTTGACCTTATCGCCAATCTTGTAGACGTGAGCTTGCGGAGGCAGCATGTGGAGATTGTCCACCGTGCCTTCAAATGATTGTAAAAATCGGACATTGAGACCCGAAGGGGTGACAGCGACTACCAAAGCATCCACCAGCGTCCCCGGGAGTAGCGCGGCGATACCAATCGATTTTGAGGCCTGCACGAAGGCCATTCAGCCGGGTGCAGCGGCGCTGATGGTTTGGATGCGGGTCACTCACCTTTGCTGCCAGAACATCGTCATGCCGTACCGATACGTTGCATGTCCTGCCATTGCCTGCAATTTTCATCACTTTGGCAGTGATTACACCGCCAAGAGTGGTCGCTCTTGTTGGCAGCTGTTGTCCTACTTTGCCCTTCTTGGCATCTTCGAACGATAAAAACGATGTGAGGCTAGTCTTGTCCGACGTGTCTGTGTTTGTGACTATGCCAAAGTCCAGGACATAGCCGTTGTCTTCGACGCTCTTGACGCTTGCTTGCAATAACACGCCGCCAGTCGCCAGGTCGGCAGCAGAAACACCCGCATTGACTTTTGACGGTTCAAGGGATAGTTCGCATCGCCGAGACGCCCGCCATTCCTCGTTGCCGCGCTGCTTGTGACCACTAGAGTCTGCTAATCCTACTGACACGCCTTTCGCCGAAAAGACGTTTATGACGCTCGCACGAAGGAACTGTCCGACTCGGAACATACGGTCCAGAGCAGGGACCTTGTCAGATGTCGCCTCGGCTTCGTCGTCGGAATCGTCAGAATCCTCCTCCTCCTCCTCATCCGAGTCGTCGGCCAATTCCTGCTCTAGTCTACTTGTGAAACTGGAGGATATGCTCGTGATGGGAATGTGGCCGAGTAGCTGTCCGGGGAGCGAAACGATGAGCTCTAATGGCAGAACTGCAATGATCTGGACCAAGAGGACCGTGGGGCCAGGAAGCAATCTTTTGTACGAAAGGTGCTCTACTCGGAAAGTTTCTTGAGCGGATGCTGAGGTACCTTGCTTGATAGGTGCGACGCTAGCTTTGTTGGATACAGCCTTCTTGTCGACCTTGCGCTTCTTTGCACCAGTCGAAATCACTTGCCCGGATCCAGTATCGATGTCAGCTTGCCGACGTTTGGACTTGTTCGCAGCGGCAGCCTTGGACGCCTTTTCGAGACCATCCTGTATTTATGATCATATTATTAGCTTCGAACGCAGTCATGCTTAGCTATAAACGACATACGTCGAACAGTCCCTTGTCTTCCGCCACTGACACTTTTGCAGTCTTGGGGGCTTTGACAGGTGGAGCAGCACCACGCGGAAAGTCCTGCTCTTGCACCAGATTGAGTGTAGGAACGGGGCGCGACTCCTTCAAGACGCTCTTTGCGCTTGGAACAGGCGCTTCGTTGACTGCACTTGCTTTCGGCTTTACAGCCACATCCTTGACCGATTTGCTGCCATGTTTCGCCTTTGCCTGTTCTTGCTTGACTCCGGACGCGGAGCTGCGAGCCTTGGCGGGTTTCTCGTCCTTCTTCTTCGACGTCGCAGAAGGAGCTCGAGCCATAGCGACGGAACGCTGCTGCTGTCTGTGCAGGTCTTACAGCAGAAGCGAGAATTTGCAGGTCGTATGCGGATGATCGATTGGTGGCGACCAGGTTTTGCGTGGTCTGCAATGCATGTCGCGCTTCTTGTCATGATGCGCACGACACTCATTTGTCAGTTTGACTCTCGTAGCGTGCCATCTGCCAGCTGAATCATGGTCGATGCGCGCTTTGCCTTGCCACCCGAGGACATCGACGACCTTGAGCTGTCCGGTTCTGCAACCGCCGCAAAGGGCAAAGGTCGACAAGCGCCACCAGCTCAAAAGGCTGGTAAGCGGAAGAAGCCAACGCGGCCAGCACAAGATGACTCTGCGGATCTCTACGACGAAATTCTAAACGGACCCGTTCCCTCGACCAGCAAGGCAACGAATGAGGTCGACAACGACGAAGATGAGACCGAGACTGGAGCAGACGAAGCCGGACATGCAGAGGCAGCAGAACCACTCAACCTCATCCCCAAGGTCTTACAACTAGATAACGTGGAGGAATTCAACAAGAAGGTGGATCGCACCGGCATCATATACCTATCTCGCATACCGCCTGGCATGGGTCCATCCAAAGTGAAGCATATTCTCTCAAATTACGGCGAGCTTGGAAGAATCTATCTTGTTGCAGCGGAGGGCGATAATCGAAAGCAAGGCAAGCAAGCGGAGCACAAGCATCGGGCGCATCGCTTCGTGGAAGGCTGGGTCGAGTTCATGGACAAAAAGGTCGCACGAAGTACCGCCGACCTGCTCAACGCTCGCTCTATTGGAGATGTTGCTACGTCAAGAGGTAGTAAGAAGAATGGAGGGACGAAGAAATGGAAAGATGACGTTTGGACTATGAAGTATCTCCCTCGGTTCAAGTGGAACATGCTCTCGGAGCAGGTCGGTGAGTGCCCCCGCTCGTGCACAAGCTATGCTAGATATGTAGAATCGTCACTGACCTCACTGTTCTTCACAGCCGTCGAAGCAGCTACACGCGCTGCACTGTTGCGCAACGAGCTTGCACAAAGCAAAAAGGAACAGGCTGAATACTTGCGCCAAGTTGAACGAGCAAAGAACTACGACAAAGCGCAGCAGAAGAAACGAGGTCGCGAAGAGCGGAGAGAGGGTGCGCAAGAGGACTCTGAGCCTAAGACAGCTAAGAAGGCGAAGAAGGAGAGACAGTTTGAACAGCGTAATGTCGTGTCGAGCGCCGGACAGGGTGTGGATGCCAAGTTGGGTAGTGTGCTGGACAGTCTCTTTTGAGGTGGCATTGGACTGTTCCCGTACAAAGTTCTGTCACAGCAACCTATAGCATTGCGATACACTACACATTAGCTCTCCACACGTTCCACCATGTTGTTCGTATGATCTTATCGAAACAGCGATTTAGCACGTGCTTCGACTCTCAGATCAGGGTCGTCGCTCATCCACTGCTCGACTACTTTGCAGACTCCAGCTGTGCTGTCCGATACTGCATCGCGCGTCTTGGGCATTGTGGATAAGTCACGCCGTATCTCGCTCGTCAGAGTCTCTGGCACAGCTCTTGGAGCTGCAGCTGGACGACCTTGACAGCTCGGTGAAGACAAAGGGACCTCGCCTAGTACATACAAGAACGCGTACGTATCTATTTCCGAATCCCCTCATGGCAATACCGTGGCAAGACGCCAGCTAGCTGACTCTGCGAACGCGTGCTGTTCTCAGACTGCTCACCACGCCTGAGCGATTGCATCGGTCCCTGGTGCCGACAAGCAAGCGCGCCGTCATTTGAGAGGACGCTCGTCTATGCTTGCAGTCTTGTAACGCGATACCAACATGTCCAAAGATCAAGCATATTCGCGACCAGGAGCTCCAGCAGCCGGTCCCTCACGCGTCACCGGTAGTGGCAGTGGAGCGAGCAGCCGAAATCAAGCACCTATGCGGAGGTCGAAGAAGGATGTCCGTCAGTCGGGCAAGCAACGAGAGAAGCAGCCAGAGTATACAACGGAAGAGTCGGACGATGCCGCTGCTGATCACGCAGCGCTCATCGACGCGCGCTTTCACCGTGCTGTGGACATCATTCAGTCGTTGCCCAAAGCCGGGCCGATAGTCACGACGTATGAAGAGAAGCTCGGACTGTACAGCTACTACAAGCAGGGTGAGAAGCTCCAGGACTTACGGAGTGTCTATAAAATCTAATCTGATGTGGATTATCCATGTCCACCCTTGCAGCCACCGAAGGAGCTGTCAAGATCCCGAGGCCCAGTATCCTGGACTTGCTCGGGAGAGCCAAATGGGACGCGTGGAAGAAGAGAGAAAAGCTCACGCCTCAGGAAGCTCAACAAGCTTACGTCGATACCCTTCTCGGCATACTCAAGGGTTTCAGCGATCGAACAGACGCCATCAAGCTCATCAATGAACTGAAGAACTTTGGGACTGATGCCGAGGAGTATACGGGTATGGATCTTCCCTGATGTCAGCAAGGAGATATGCTGATGTTCCATCTTTCGTTGTGTCCAGACGAGTTCGAATCTGTTTCTTCATCGCAGCGGTCTTACTCGCCACCCAGCACATCCAAGCGGACCTTCCATTCTGCGGTGCGCTCCAGCCTTGATGACCGTAATAGCCTTCAAGGAGATATCACGCCGAAGAGACGGCCGACACGGCAGAAACAGCAGGCTGAACGAGGAGAGGAAATTTATACAGACTCTGAAGACGACCAGAGGCATCCAATGTCAGACGCCGGTTCGGACAAAGCAGCCCTTGCTCATTCACGACTGGCGAGAGGAGCTTCATCTGGGCGCGAGATTGATGCAGACGAACGTCTACACGCACGCCGTCCATCTCCATATCATCATCCTGCGCAATACCCGGCTCCCGTCGCGGCGCAGCTGCCGCCCAATCTACCGCGGAATGCTTTGCCAGAGCAGAATCTGCTTTCAAGAGATGCTCTTCAGCCTGTGCAAGGTCGAGTGTCTGCAGTCCCTTCGGTGTCAGGGTTACCTCCGGATTTCAACACAGACCTGCAGTCTATACGCTCCCGACAGTCATCGACCAATAACGACCTCCCACTGCGAGTGGTGCAAGCAAAAGCTTACGACGGCGCGTCAGCTTCTTTGCCAACACTACCTTCTCAAAGCGCTGGTGTGGCGATAACTGCTCGACAAGCCAATCTGGATCGAGCCTTGGACAGCATACAGACGTCGCTCGCTGCGTTGCACGAGCGGTTGAATCTCATCGAGTCCACACAATATAAGCAGTCCAAACAACTGGACGAGTCTGCAAGACCAAGCTACTTCTCCAATTCGCCGATTTTGCAACTCTTGAGCTTGATATTCAACAAGCTGCTCGTGTTCTTGCGCATTCGCCGATCTGCTCCCGGTGCCCGGACATCTCTCACATCTTTGCTCAGCCGAGCATTGGTCTCAATACTGGCTGGCGTTCGCGACTTGTCAAGAGACGCTGTAGCGATCATCTTCTTGGCCGGTGCTCTCGCAGCTTTGCGCAATTCGCGCGGTGACTGGCGCAGTGTGATTCGCGCATGGGCGAGGATCTTGGCCATGGCTAGCGGTATCGGTTTTGCTCGAGAAGGTCTTCTGTCCGCAGGCAATTGATGAGCCAGCAGAGGCTGTTGTTGTTGTTTGACCTCTGCTACTTGCCGTTACCGTTAACATTGAGCGCTTCGTGGAAAGCCAAGTAGCCCGACTCGTAATGGAGCAGCAGTGTGCTCCCGACTTGTATCATTGATACGTTGCTCCGTTGACGATCAAGACAGGGACATTTGCAGACCACAGCCTCGAAGTAGTACCTGCAGCTCTTCCTTGCAGGCTGTCAGATCGTGAGCCGCATTGTTTCTTTCAGCAGCCGGGGGCTCCTGGGTCTTGCCAGATAGACGTCCTGCTAAGCTATCCAAGCTATCCTCGAGGCTATCCATGTCATGTTGATCTTTGAGCTGTTGCGGTACCACTATTTCTTCTCCATGTTCACGTGCATGCTGTTCTGCCTCGAGATCTGGGCCTGCAAGCTCGAGGACGCGGAATTTACCCAATTTGCGTACGAGTGTTCGTGTCTTTTCCAGGAACTGTCCCTTCTGCTGTTCTGTGAGCTGTGCTGCAGAGCTCTGCGATCCGAGGTAGACAAGCAAGCCAGCAGCGACGCCACGCAGCGTGCCAACTTCACGGCCAAGCGGCACACCCTTCTCGCGGTAGCCCTGGTCGAAGCCGGCCTGGACTGTCGACTGCTGTCCAGCAGTGATGCCTTCTCTGTATCCGGCCTGAAGTACAGGTCAGCACGCGCCAGCTAACAAGCAAAGTTCAAGATGCGTACATCCGAGAATTTGGTAGACAGCCGCTGCCAGTCGTTGTCGGCATTGCGCTGCAAGGTAGTCGCCCCAGAGACATCATCGTCCAGCCATGGATCGTCTTGGTCTATGTTCATGACTGTCTGCGACGAGCCAATGCGACTGAGGCAGGCTACCGACAGTTTGAACAACACGTGAAGCTTCTCATTCGTGCTTCTTGCCACAACTACGTTAGCTCGCAGCTACTACATGTTTCAAAGAGGTAAAGCACGCGGAAAAAGCACTCAGATCGCATCTGAGCGGTCCAGTATTAGCTCCAGACCTGCTTCTACAAAAGTTGCGGTGGCGCTGTTCTCGGGGATTCTGCAATCTGCACTACTGCAGGTCGTGGCAACCCTAACTTGCAGTCTTCTAGATCACAATGCGTATTTCAGCTAGCCAGCACCTCTCCACCATCGAATTTGCCCATCCTTGCCGCCGCTGGCAAATCTTCCACCTCCGAGACTGCCGCCAAGCAAGCTATCGACTCCAGCAGATGGAGCCATCGGCGCCCAGTCGACTGCCCAAACATCACTCTCATGCTCTCGAAGAACGCTTAAGCAGCTAGAGGATGGTTTCGCGAGGTCCCACAAGCGAATTGTCCTGTCCAGGAAGTGCTTTCAGCAGGAACTTCCGGTGAGCATGCATTGGATGACCAACTCACCCGTCCGTAGATGAGCTGGCAAAGACGCGGCCATCGCTCCGACATGCTATGCTCAAGACCCAGCCGGAGTGTCCAGAGAGATTTGCCACTTGCTGTCCTATCGAGCTGTACCGGCTGCGCATCGAGGTCGCGCCGTTTGCTGCACTGCTTTCACTTTCTCGTCCTTGACTGGACAGAGCACGCACGTCAAAGACATTGATTTGTTTGTCATCCCCGCCGCTAATAACCAATGAGGAGTCCGGAGAAAACGCAAGCGAGCGTATGTTGCCAATGTGAGCTGCCGGAGGATAAAGAGTGAGCTCTCGACCGCCTAGTCCAACAGGTGCGATCCCTTACCCGACAGTATCTGGACGAGGTCTCCAGTCTTGCTGTCGTGCAGTGCCAGCTGTCCAGTATTGCTGACAATGGCCAGAGTTCTGCCATCTGGGCTGTATTGGCAGGTCGAGAAGTCGCCACGGCCGACAATCTTCTGCTTCTCTGAACCAAAGTCTTCCACTGCACTGCTGAGTATCCTTGTCTCGCTGCCAACGCCAGATGTCGCCATTATTGAAGCCGTGGTGCTGGGATGGGTCGAAACAGACCAGCAGATGCCAGGGTTTTTGCCCTTGTTGGAGGGCTGCCAGGTGGCTTCCTGGGCGCCCAAACTTTCTTGCTGGAGAGAATAGCGGGTGATACGGGAGTCGATGCTACAAGTAATGGCGTAGGCGGGATCTTTGTGCGTCTTTTCGACATCAAGTCCCACTATTGCAAGAGGCTTGTGAGAACCGCCCGCCCTGGGCGTCATCACACACCGCGCTTGTGCTGGCTCATTGGGGTCCCTTGTGAGGAAGTTTTCAGCTTACCTATTGCGTGCCCAAAAAATGCGAGGTACACACCACAATCTGAGAGTGCCATCAGCTGAACCGCTGAGCACTCCGAGCGAAGTGTACTTGAGTGCCCAAATGTCGTCATTGTGGGCTTGAGAAGTAGCGTCCACGAGATAATTTGATGCAGACTGTCAATATTGGCTTGCGTCAGCTTGCACAGCAGACGGCAGGGCGGCCTTGCTGACCATGCATGCAGCTTTGCGAGTCCTGGACCCCGATCACGTCAAAGATGCTTGCAGTGCTCGCAGGAGATCCTGCACAGGCTCTGCTGCGTTGCGAGCTGGCACCGAGAGGAGAGGAGGCGGCAAGAGGAGGTCAGGTTGATTGTGGGGTCCGAGGAAAGGAAGCCAGCAAGATCGTCGAGACTAACGTCCTTGTGCGAGGGCAGAATGTGGCAAACGACAGCAAACCCATGAATATCCGAACATGCAGCTTCCGAGAGCAGAATGGCTGACGTCTATGTTGCTATATTCCAACAACTAACATCTCCTTTGACAGCGGGATTGGATCACAACATCTCTATCGAGATCGACGCTTCTCCGGCAAAAAGCTACCTTGCGCCTCTGCCTCAAAAGCGAGCAAGACTCGTCCTGCAGCACGAGGGATGTCTTTCAGCATCGTAAGTAGCTCAGGGCTAGGAATCACCACTTACTTTCAAGAAGAAATCGCTCGACGAGGTCCATATCCGCCAGAGCCGGTACCTCTTGAGTACTTCCTGCGCGCTCCTCGGAAGCGCTGAGATACTCGTTGAGGCCAGGCCAGTCGTCTTTTGTCACACCGACGCGTACGAGATCAGAGACGTTCTGATAGCCGAGACGGGCAAGCACAGCGGTAGACGGCGCAGGCAAGATTGAGCCTAGACCAACGAAGCCAGCCTGAGAGGGGGCATTAGGTGCTTGCGAGTCGCCAAGTATTTGTGCAGCTTGTTGGTCGCTGGAGGAAGGTGTAGCCACATTGGGCGGCTGTGGCACAGAAGCCGATGATGATGAGGAAGGAAAAGCTTCAAATCGCGTCCTCTTGATCCGAGCGGGTGAACCCGATGCTCTTGAAGGCAACGGAGATCTGTCCGGATGCTTCTGGCCCGGCGGAAAAAGAGGCGGTCTGCCTTTTCGTGACGGACTCTCTGTAGCATCTACCCCGTCTCTAGCAAGACTCATGCTTGTGTGGTTCATGAGATTGCTCTCGCGAAGAGGTACTCGTCCAAAATCCATGTCAGAGTGCCGTCGACGAGAGTCGGACGTGCCCAGACTCTGTGTAGATTTCCTCGCTACTGCTTTGGCCACTGGAGGATTCCGCGGCGATGTCTGAGTTGCCTGACTACCAAGCTTGCTGAAATCAGAACCGCCCGAAGGTCGGCCTCTTTTGGGTCGACCAGTGCCGTTGTCTGGTGCGGGTCGCCGGCCGCGCAGGACGAGCTCCGCTACACACATATCGTGATGGGTAGGCGTGACCTGGAGAGGAATTGTGTGAGCGCTGTCCCTTTGCATTCCCCACTGCTGTCAATGTGACTCACGTCTGTAATGACGAGTCGTCGTGTACCGTCCGAGGCAGGAGGATGGAAAGCCGCGTAAAATTCGTAGCGACATCCAGTGTGGTACAAGCGACACATGACTTGTGAATTATCCTTGGTAGGCCTCTTGGAGTCGAGCAAACTTCCCGGGTTAACTTGCTGCGAGTGTTCTTGTACCGCATGCCTGAATGTCGCTTCGTCTTCAAACTCATCACCAACATGCGGTCCTGGACCCCGAACGATAGGCCTCTGAGGTGATTGGTCGGCTACTACTTGTGCATGTCCAACAGCGGGATTGATCCTCTTTACAGCTCTGCCTGGGTTCATCGCTTCTTCCTCTTCGGCCTACGGAAATGATTTTCAGCGAGTCAACGAGCCCGTGCAAGTCCTTGGCAGACTGACCTCCTCCTCCGCGATACGTCTATGATGTTCCAAGCAGCCATCGCTGTGTTCCGATGTAATCTAATGGCCATCGCGACACTTGTTTAGTCTTGAACGGCATCTATCTTATGCACGCTCACAAACCTTGGTCACTTTCACCCTGCCCTCCTGAAGACCGTCAATATCGAATTTGGCCAGGAAATTGTAGCGACAACCGAGGTCGCGATGCGGACAGAATATACGACAGTTGTTGTCTCTGTTCGTTGTTCGCAGTTCACAACCAGGGTTTACTGAATCGGTATGTGCTTGAACGGCACTTTCGAAGTCGTGCCAATCTCCAATTTCCTGATCCAGTGTAGGAGGATCAAAGTGTACACGCTGCTCGTCTTGCTTCAGGCTAGCATAAAAATGCATACAGGCTGCGCTATGCTCTCTTCGGTTCTGAAGAGGCCGAATGGACTGCGTCAGCCTAACATGCATGACTAGTGTATGGCTACACTTACCGCGGTGACTTTGACTGCAGGTATGCGCCGCGCACCATGTTCGTAGACGCTGTTGAAGCTGTAGTCACAATCCGGACGCATACAGTACACCCTCACCCGTGCGGGATCAGTATTGGCAACGGCCAGTCGACAACCAGGGTTGATTTCTTCTGTATGTCGAAGTATCGCATCTACGAATTCGTCTCGGGAATCGAACATCCGTCCAGTGTACAGTCGAACTCGACTCTCACTCCGTTCTGGTGGTCGGTCGGGAGATTGCGGTTCTTCTTTGATGTTTTGTCGGTACCGAGCGAGGAAGGCGTCAAGGTCCTCACTATCGGGCTCTCGGGCTGCGGTCTGCACCAGAGGCGTCGGTGTCCTTGCGCTTGACTGCCTGGAGGCTGGTGAGACGCGTGTGGCTGGACGCGCTGGCAAGCTCCCTGTAGAAGGCTCCCGTGTCGCAGCATTGTCAGCGCCGTCCTCAGCCATGTGGTCGACTGCCAGAGGTACCGGCTCCTCGCTTTCAACGACGCGTCGCTTCTTTTTCGCTTGGCGAACATTGCTTGCATTAGATTGGGTGTCTCTCCTGCGTTTCCCCGACGCGTGCGGCAGGTTATCAGAAGGCTCGCTGCCTCCTTCGTTCACAGGAGAGGAAGAGATTTCAACGACACTGTCAGTAGCATGTCCAGACGGACGAGGAGACTGCGCCTGGGCAATAGAGCAGCCGCATCAATTTCATGTGTCTTTCGCGGGTCTCGTTGCCTCCGACCGCTGTACTTACTGGTGCAGACCGTGCACAGCATCCGATGCTATGCTTTGTGCGCGCCTAGGAGGGCTTTCAGTCTCATTGATATCAAAATATGTCTCATTTCGAGCACGTACTTCTTTCGTCTGGAACCCTTCCAATTCACGGCCTTTGTCATCTTGCAAGCTAGCGCCACTGACCATAAAGCTGCAGCCGGGATAAGGGCAATACAGCACGGTGAGGGTCCCCTTCTTCTTGTTACCTCCTTCTTCCTTGTAGCGGAGATGAGCGTAGGGGCTTCTATAGGCGGAGTAAGCCTTGACTGCTGCGGTGAAGTAATGGACAGAGTTGTATATGCTGTCCGTGCGAGGCTTGGAAGGCTTTTTGAGTGGTTTCTGCACAGGTCGGGCGGCTCGTGTAGTGCCTGCATGGAGTTTGGCGCGGTTCCGAGACGATGGGTGATTCGCCTGGCTTGCTTCTTGAGTCCGATTGACATGACCAGAAGCCGTGGTTCTACGAGACTGAGGTGCATCACGGCCTGAATGAGTGGGTCCCGATGACGATGCGCCAGCTTGTGTCGAGACACGGATATCTGCGGTCTGGTTTCCAGGTACAGCATTGCCATGCTTAACAAGGCAGGTGGGACTGTGTTGCAGGTGACAATTCGAAATCCGTAACCTCGTGGAGTTACCAACTTGGTCTGTGCGCACGTGGAAGTTGCATCTACGAGACAAATGAATCAATGCCAAACAGACCAATTTATTCGTGGTAGTCACTGACCGAATGTTCGTTGTGAGATCACGATGGTACCCATCAGCATATTTGCATGCCAGGTTCCTGCGCATGATCCTTTGAGTCCACTTCACTTCGCTTCCCCTGTTCACAAAAGATGAAACCTCTTGCACGGCGTTGAAGAGGGCCTCGGAATTGGCAAACAAGTCCCCAACTTGTACGGTTGGCGGTACAGGAGCCTCTTGCTGACCCACAAACTCGATTTCGCTGTCGACAGACATTCGCGGCGTTGCCTGGCGTGCTTCAGGCGAATCGCGCACAATTTCGTTCAATGGGGGAACTAGTTCATCGGAGTGAGATTCCGAGTGGACTGATTCCGCTACTCCCACGCTCTCGTGGCCAACGTCTTGTGCATCTGGCCGCTCCCTTGGCTGCTGTTTGGCCGGCTCTCTCGGGGCATGAGCTGGCGGAGACAAGACCTCCTTCTGCTTAGCTTCATCATAATCCGCTTGACAGCGTGGACTGTGATCGATCTTGAAAGACCCTACACGCCTACGATGCGTGACAGCGTCAGCATTTGAGGGTTAGACTATCGCAAAATAATACGCACCATGGCTCCGCGGTGGACTTCTGATACCCTTCCACGAAGGCCATGCACTTGGCAGACTGGCTCGTGCCTAGGCCCCAACGTCCAGGTCCAAAGAGAGACCATCCAGCAGCGTTCGATTGCGGCTGGCTGAAGAAGTAATTCTTGCAATATATGTTGCAGGTCTTCTGGCTACGGAAGACAAGATGTGGCTCCTCCTTGACCTCGACCTCTTGCAGCGTTCGGGACAAAGCCTTGCAAGCTGCCGACTTTAGGCTGGCTAGATCATCGAACGTCGACTGCTTGGTGAGCTGCGGGGCTGCAGACGTGTTCGCAGGATCCTGTACGCTTGCCGGCCCTGCTGACTGGAAAGGTTCACCGCTTGCAAGCTGCGCAGCATCGCTTAAGGGCTCTCTTGCACTATGTATATCAGCAATATTGTCCTGTGCATTTGATGCCTTTCGAGACTGAGCTTCTTGCGAGCTCTTGCAGTTGGGCGAGTGCACCAAGACGACCTGCCCGACAGTCCTGAGAAGACGTCCAGATTTACGCGAGCTCTGCCATGCGGCGAAAAAGGACGTCAACATACCAATGACCTCCTGGCTTGCGTTGAAAGGCTCGGACCTGTGCAGGACAATCCCAAGAACGTCCAGCATCGTCTGCACGATCTGTAGGCTGGCTGGTCGCAAGGTCGAAGTGGTTGTGACAGTACACTACATGATATGGGATGCCGAAGCGATCGCCTTCTCGCGTGACTGTGTGCGCTTGAGAACGCGAGAGCGTCGCAGCCGCAATTCTATCGAGATCTTGGACAGTCTCAAATGCATCACCCTTTGAGCAAGGCCTGAGAGTGCTACTTGACGATGATGGGTCAAGCCTCTTGTAAAGATGACTTTGGCCAGGTGCCGACGCTTTGCCTCGCTGTGGAGACTGCATGACTCGCCTGAGCATAATCTCTTCGGTGTTGTCCGCGGGTAATGACCTGTGCTGGTTGTTTTGAAAGACGTCCGCTCTTGTTGCTTTACTGAAAGATTCACTTGTCTGTACGGGTGGTGTGTTCGACTTTCTTCGCTCGGTCTGGCCCTCGGGTAAAGCAGTCCGAGGAGGTTCATCGCCTCCCCGCTTCTCGCGTGCTGCCTTGCCAGAAGTGCCAGAAGGGCCTGCGACTGGTAATTCTGGAGAGTAACGCGCTTGAGAAGCGGAGACATCCAATAGAGATGCTTCGATAGCCGCAGCTAACTCAGGATCTTCTTCGGAATCTATAACGGATTCGCGATCGTTCCGTTGTTGCCTGGCGAGCATTCTCACAGCATTGTCGCAAGCTTCAGAATGTTCTTCTACGAGTCGCATGATCCGCCACTTGTCCTGCGCCGCATCGTAGCACTGAGCAAGCATCTCTGCACCGCATGCAAGAGAATTTCGGGAGCTTTCGGCCATGCTGCGTAAGACTTCCTTTGACTTTTTCTGCTTATTTTGACCGCTGCCATCACTTTCGGGCGTATCAGGCATGTCCCAATTTATGCACCTGATCCAACAAGTCATGTCATTGTCGGTCATTGCGACATCCAAGAATGTGTCATCGCGTTCAAGAGCTAGCATGACAGCATTGTGCATTCTCTTGTAGCCCTTGTACTTCTTGTTGACGTGTGCAGTACTGACTTTCTTGATCCTAGAGGTTGTACTAGTGGGTGAGGAGCGAGCAAAAGAAGTCTGTGGAAACTCGGCTTCCGAATGTGCACGACCCTTGGCCTTCTCTGACCGCGTGGGCGATTTCGGGTTGGCCCAGTACAGATTTAAGGGCGGACTAGAAGCTTTGGCCTCTTTCATTGGTGCCTCGTCTGCGTCCTGCTGAGAAGCGCGCCGCAGCTGCTCTTTGATGTCTTCCACATTTCTCGAGGGGGAAGAGCCCGGTCGCGTTCCTCGCTGGCTGGAACCGTTGGCCATACTTGGCGTGTCTAAATCTTCTTCTTCTATATCTTGCATTGGAGTTTCCTGATCAAGCTCGTCTATTTCATCTGTGCCATTCGTGCCGCGCGGCGGGGTACTTTGTCGTCGAATGCCCCAACCTGCCTCAGAGGGACTCTGGACGACTGAATTGTAGCCCGCTGGACTGACGTCTTGCCAGTCTTGAACCAAATCGGAGCTGAGATTGCTCATTCTGTCTACGGTCGCGTCCTGTGCAACTCCGTTCACGTGAGAGCTGTCCTCGCGGGCCAGTGAGAGCCCGCACGTGGATGCCACACTCTGTGCAGAAGGGCCTGATTCCCATGCTGGCAGCGAGCGTGTCTGTTGCGCAGATAAGTCTGGGCTAATCTGCTGTGCTGGTTCACTGTGGCTGACTTCTTCCAGAACAGGTGCGGCGTTCAAGTGTGGCCCTGCCAGATGTCCAGCAGGCTCAACCGGTGTATTTTTCGAGGTCGGGGCATCATTATCATTTGCATGATCGCTCAGCATCACCATTTGAGCTTCGCTTGCTGCTTCCGGCGAGGCCTGCGCCTGTATAACAGCTGTAGTGCTCGCTAGACCGTTAGAGGCGAGGTGATCAAGCGGCGTCGCTCCTACTTCTTGAGCACGGCCAAGCGAGTCTCGTTCGATAACGACGCTCTCGCCGTTGTCATGTCCGTTCTCCAGTCGTGGAGTCTCTGTATTATGCGGCTGCTCATCCTCGCCATTGCAAGCTCTTGTGCCTTCGTGAGCGAGAGACTTGATCGACTGGCTTGTGCCAGGCAGAGCAGCTGCATCTGCATCTGCTTGTGTTACACTAGCAGTGATGACCGATCTGTCGTTCACTTCGTATCAGCTTGCATGCTGGTAATGAGGTTCAGTTGAACGTCCGTGCTTACAGAATGTCGGTCTCTGACACCGGGTCTGCAGCATACTGTACCAAATCCGCTGATTTGGAGCCGTGGCCAGCAAGCTGCGGGGAGACGCTCTGCAGCACTACAGGGTCAATAGCCATATATCGAGCTGGCTTGTGATGCGCGCATCAGGGCGTTGCAAAAACCATGGGCAGCTGCAGCAATTGGAAGCTATGAAAGAGCAACAATGAACTTGTCCGGGCCTTGGCTTCCATGCGTAATGCAGTCACCAAGGCACGTCCAATTGAGATACGACTCGGCTGTGATCACTGTATTGTGACAAACAGTGCATTCTGCGCCAGGACCTGCTAGTTGCAAGCTTAGAAGCCTTTCCAGGTGAGTCCGCCGGTGAGGCTTGACTGCATCCCGCAATCATGATATGGTATGCTCGCTGGTGGCGTTGCCTGGATGGCGCGCGATCGGTCGCAAACAAGCAAACGCTGGAGGGAGACAACACAGTCGTCAGGAGGACGACGACTCCTTCTCTTGGTCTCTTGCATTCTTCCAGTCATCGTCAACACGCCCCGCGCATCAAGGATGCCCGTCGAGACACGCCGCTCCGGCAGCCTGCGAGAGGGCACCGCGCCGCCCGTCGCGTCAACATCGAAAACAGCGGCAGCAGAGACAGCCCGTGCCCCGACGGCCAGGAGCAAGAGAACTCGGGCAGCCGCAGCAGTCGAGACAGCTACTGTCGACGCTGACGAGTCCCTCGATGGATACATGGAAAGCTTGGATAACAGTGCCCTTACTGCAACAACGGGCGAGCCTGTGGAGGCAACGCTGCCGCAAACAAACCTTGGCCAGCACGCCGCACGCAATGTATTCAAGGAACAAGACACCTTAGACTACCAGTGCGACTCGGAGGACTTAAACGAGTCGGACAATTCTTCTAGCGAGTGCGAAGACGAGCTTGCAGCAGACCACGTGGATGAAGTAGAGCAGGATGAGGATAGCGTCGACTTGCAGGACACGTGCGGCGACTTTGAAGAAGACGAGGAGATGCTGGAATTCGACCCATCATCTGAGGATACACGCAGCGAGGAAGAAATTAATGCTATTCGCTATGAGATCGCTGAACTGGAGCAAGAGGTGCAGATTGGCAAGCAGTATAGAATCGTCGACCGACTGGGCGAAGGTGAGCATGCTTGAACTCAGCCCACTTGATGCAAGTATTGTAGCTCAAAGCATCATCTTTATGTGTGCCGTGCCAAACAGGAACCTTCTCATCCGTCTACAAAGCCATCGACTGCAAGCATGCCTTCTACAACAACCGGAAATGGGCGCCACCGAAGACAACATCCGATGTTCAGCGTGTCCTTCGCCAGTCGACCAGTGGCTTCGAGTCTTCAGAAGTTGCTAATGACCTGTCGCTGAGCAAGACACGATCGCGAACTGCTTCGACAGGGCCTACTCGCGGCCACAAGCGATCTGCTTCGAGCCTCTCTCAAACACCGTATGGTCGGATGATGCTTGCGCGCAAGGCTCTCAAGTCTGTTTCTCAGGAGCACGCAGAAGGCACTCGGCCTTCAAAAGTCTATGTAGCTTTGAAACGCATCTATGTGACGTCTTCGCCAGCTCGCATTTGGAACGAGCTCGACATCCTCCGCGAACTTCGTTCAGCTAGAAACACCGCTTATCTTATCTCTGCAATCAGACACGAAGATCAGGTGATTGCGGTCATGCCATACGAAAAGCATCAAGATTTCAGGGTGAGTCTTAACAAAGCCTACCAAAAGTCTAGGCCCTCACTGACTGCCTTTTGTGCACATCGACTAATGCTCACAGACCTACTATCGCCAAATGCCAGTCTGGCAGCTTCAGGCATACCTAAAATGCCTGTTTGCAGCCCTCGCCGACTGTCACGACCTAGGCGTCATGCACAGGGATGTCAAACCGGCCAATTTTCTATTCGACATCAATACCAACCGAGGTACTCTATGCGATTTCGGCCTAGCGCAGCGCTACCATCCATCAGAGTGGACTGGCAGGTGTCTTCATAGCCAGCCAGAGCTCTTCATGAACCAATTCGCGACCGACATGCCCATCTCTAAAAGTGAATGCGTGCACGGCAAGAGGTTGACGCGTCCCATCGATACCCTCACTCAGCTTCGAGCCCAAAAGGAACGGTACGATAAGGCCTGCTACCATTTCGACCTGGCGGAAGAGGGCGAAGAACCCTACTATGAACTCACTGGCGTTCATTCGGCATTTGTACTCAATGCACGATTCGAGCGAGAGCTAAAGAAGCGGATCGAGAAAGATCAGTGGGACGAACGATGGTGCGCCGTCAGCAGGCCGCCTCCGGGTCGTCGTATTGGATATCTGAAGCCAGAGCACGACAAGCGGTGAGTCTGGACTTGTCTGCTCGAGTGTCGCACGCTGACGCAATTTTTGCCTCAGACCTCAAATCCGTGCCAACCGAGCAGGTACTCGTGGTTTCCGCGCTCCTGAAGTGGTGCTCAAGTGCCCAGATCAGACGATGGGTCAGTGACACCGGGCTATGCTCCAAAGATGGCAGTTGACGTGTAGCTGACATGACTTTGCCCAGCGCTCGACATTTGGTCTGTTGGAGTGACAATGCTCTGCATCTTGACTCGACGTTTCCCATTCTTCACCAGCAACGATGACACGGAAGCATTGATGGAAATTGCTGCCATCTTTGGTAAGAAGAAGATGGAAAAATGCGCCGCCATGCACAGTAAGTATCGTGAGCTCATGTTTTCCATCGAGGCTTGGTCTGATCAGATTGTCACGAACAGACCGAACCTTCTTGACCAATATTCCTGCCTTCGAGAAGCCCGCTTACGACAGTCTACACTACCTGGTGCAAGCACTCAACCCTAACATATTCGTGGAAATGATGCCCGAGTCCGCGCTATCGCATTTTAGCAAAGAAGAACAGAAAGCCATGCTCGAAGATCCGAACTTCGTTGCCAATTTGGATCTCAAGGGCTGGTACAAAGGCACCAAGCTCTTCCAAGCCATCGAATTGATGAAACACTGTCTTGATCTGGACCTCACGAAGAGGATCACAGCTCACGATGCCCTCACGGATCCATTCCTTGTGGTGAGTACAGCTCCGCTTCTCTTTCGGCCGGCGACTAATTAACAATCTTGCAGGATTACGAATTACCTCGGCTTTGAAGCATTTTCTCGACTCTTCAGTGCCATAGAGGTAAACCCTTCTGAGCACCACTATTTGGGGCCCCGGCTTCTGCTTCTCCAGATCTTTTGACAATGTCGTGCCCGTTACCCTTGCCCCCGTGTCCTTTTCAGGACCTGTATATTTTAGCGCAGACGAAGAAGGCAAGCATCCTCGCGCGTGCATGGCCTGCACCAGGCCGTTCTTATGCAAATGTGAACACTGCCCGTGCAATGATGGCTGCAGCAGGCGTCGTAGCGAGCAGCACAGGACGAAGCCCCCAATGAGTACAGTACGCGCTGCCTGTACAGTCCTCAACCCATCGTAGCGTGATCGATTCGGCAAAATTGGCCCCTTGGTGTTCTCCAGCTAACCGGTACGGGCCGTTCTGCGCGTCTAGAGCTGACGGCTATGAAAGCCTTGACGCGTGAAAGCTCAAGGTGCGTGGACATGTAGTGCCCGTGGCATGGTGCATCGTTACCCGGCTTGCTGGTCCTGTACTGAACATGCTGGCTCAAGACTGCCACAGCCTTCACCACCCAGCAGACAAGATTGAAACCTAATGGCCCGTAACACTTGCTTGACTCATATAAGTACAGTCTTGCCGTCTTGTGACGAAGAGGCGAAGTTGACGATTGCACAGCAAATTCGAAGAATAGTGCTGGAGAGTCTCGCGAGAGATGCACCACCCAATCAGATGGATATCCGTAACAACCTCGCACGGAATAACGGAAATATGATCGAGGGTTTTGATTGTGCTAACCGCTCCGAGCCGTTGCAAAGTGGTAGATTAATTTAGCGCGCTTGTCATTCCTCTATGCATACAATTATCCGCTCTTTACCGTTCTCATAGCCGCCATGGCCTGGCCTCAGTGGCCTGGACGTCGAGAAAAATTTGAATGCGCTCACCGGCTAGTGTGAAAGACAGAAAGGCTGGGCTCCAGGTCATCTCGAATCCCCATGGATCGCCCATCGCTAGCTCCATATCGCTAGCCGGGGCACAGGACTTTAAAATGCGCACAAGGCTGCACTGCGAGGCTTTCCTCTGCTCCCTGTGCTACGAAAACCAGACCCACCCAGTACGCGCTCGGCCCTGCCAACAGCCCGCACAATGGCACTGTACAAATCTGGCACTCCGACAGCGGAACTTGCAGACAAGAAGGAAGACATTCTGAACGAACTCGAGCATCAGCATGAGGGCAATGTGGATCACAATGCCAAGCAAGCATGGCAATTGGGTGCTCAATGTGTGGATATTGATGCTCGATCGCTTCAGGCTCTCCGCCGTCGAGCGCACTCCGCCTGAGATTTTGGCACTGAGCCCCGAAGAGAAGCGTACTCTGGAGAAGGCGCTAGTCCGTCGTATCGACTTCACCGTATTGCCTAGTAAGTTTGACTCCCCTGCAGTGCAAGGCGATGTTTTAATCTTTTTATGTTAGTCTTGATGATCATGTACATCCTCAATTACCTCGACAGGAACAAGTAAGTCTTGGAAAGTCGTTACGAGAGAGCCTTGAACCGGTAGCTAAAAGCCTTTACAAACACCAGTATCGCAGCTGCCAGGCTATATGGTATTGTGGATGACACCGGCCTCGTGGGAACCGAGTACCAAACGGTTATCTCCATTCTCTTTGTAGGTTGCAAGTGCATTTTAGCAATCTCCTGTCCAGACTCTGATGCTGACATTTGCCCCTCGCCTCCACAACACAGGCCTCGTACATTCTCTTCCAAGTACCCTCGAATATCGTCGCTTCAAAGACCCGCTATCCCGGTATCTACATCAACCTCATGATGGCCGGGTGGGGTGTCATCAGCGCTGCTACAGCCGCTGCCCACAACTTCCACGGTCTTATCGTCATTCGGATCTTCCTTGGTGTCTTCGAGGCTGCCTTCTTCCCCGGTAAGTGCCTCTAAGAACCTACTTCCACAACAGCACCGTACTGACCACGGTTCCCGTCATCTTTCTACTTTTATCAGGTGCTGTGTTCTTGTAAGCATGGGAGTTCGATCTCTTTCATTCTGAACGCTTGACTGAATGCACACATTCCGTACAACAGGCTCAGCTGCTGGTACACGAAGAAAGAACTCGCTGCCCGGACTGCTATCCTCTTTTCCGGCTCCCAACTCGGCAATGCCTTCGGTACTCTAATTGCCCGAGGTATCTTGACTCTTGATGGCGTCCATGGCATCGCGGGATGGCGCTGGCTGTTCATTATCGAGGGTGTTGCTACTGTAGGCCTCGCTGGCATCTTCGGTGTCCTCCTTCCCAACTTGCCCCAGAGTAAGCACCTTAGCCGTTCTGGAATCGACTTGATCTGACAATGCTTCTTATAGCTTCCCACAACTGGCAGTTCACCAAGATTCAGCGCGACTATGCTGTCTACAGACTCGAAGTCGAAGCCGGCAATGTCGAGGACAACGTTGGTGGCTGGGAAGGCTTCCGCATGGCCGTTACAGACATCAAGACGTACTTCTTCATGGGCATCCTGTCTCTAGCCTACGTCGCCGGTGCTGTCAACTCTTTCTTCCCCACTGTCGTGAAGAGTAAGGCCAAATCTTGCTAGCTGTGTTGATCTGAAACGTCGACTGACCACTGCTTTGTCTGTGTAGCTCTTGGTTTCTCTGCCAACAACACCCTCCTCTTGACAGCACCACCGTTCCTTCTCTGCACGATTGTCATGTTCTGCGTCGGCACCAGTGCCGACCGAACCAATGAGCGTTTCCTACACGTGGCCATTCCTCTCCTAGTCACTATTGTCTCGATGGTCATGGCTATCTCCTCTACCAGCGTTGGCGTTCGCTACACTGCCATGATGTTGATGCCTGGCTCCTTCTACTCGGCCGCAATTGTCACTCTCACCTGGGTAAGCTAAGGTTTGGGATGTCACGGTGGAGAGCTAGCTGACTCTGGTAACTTTCTCAGATTTCGCAATCCATGCCGAGACCAGCACAAAAGAGGGCTGTCGCTTTGGCTTATATCAACAGCTTCGCCAACACGCCAAACATCTGGTGCTCTTACCTTTACCAATCTCACATGGGACCTCGTTGTGAGCTCTCGTGCCTAGCCTACCTGTATTAGCATTACAAAAGCGGCTAATGCATGTGCTATTTACAGACCTAGAGGCTTTCTCGACGAACATTGCGGCATGCGGCATCGCCATTGTGCTAGCATTCGGTCTGCGCTGGCATTTGAAGCGGGAAAATGCCAGGCTCGACCGAGGAGAGGAAGTCAATGGCATTACCAAGGAAATGGCAGCACTCGGCTTCCGATACAGGTACTAAGTACCGTTAGAGTACTCGTGTGTGCCTCGCTCAAGCATCAGGACAGGATCTATCATCATCCAGATACAAGTGGTAGAGTAGTACTGCCATAGAATCACGGCACGTGACGGACATAACGCACGTGAGGGCGTCATGCGGCTTTTGTTGTGCCAGACTTACATATGATAAGTGCACGCTACGTAATATAGTCATACAGCAGCTTTGGCATACTTGCAGACGATCATTGCAGCTCTTACTTGACACTTTGCCTATCTTTGCTCGAGACTGCAAATTCGATGGTGGCGACTGCTAGCTCTGATCAGGCTGAACTCGACGTGCCCTTTGCAAGGCTTTGCCGTATACTTACACCCTCAGCTATGGCGCGCACTCGGCTGATTCCCACCGAGGCCACACCTCGGCCGTCGCCTTCAGGGACGCCTGAACCCTCGGCGTCCAGCAGCCACGCTCATGCAGCGAAAGTCAAAGCTCCCAGCGCCGCACAAAGCCTGAAGCAGACCGCTTCGACCAGCACCAGCACAGCGCCAGTACAGGCAAGTCCGACACAGGTTGCCAACGGCTTTGTTGCGCTTCCTGTCCGCTTGCAGCCGGCGTGTGCGGGCTTCCCGGAGTGCATCACGCAGCACATCTACTTTCGACCCAAAGCTGCAGAGCATGACAATGCGTCTGTAGCTGCAAGTAGCTCTGGATCATCCACCGTCTTTGCTGTCAATCTACCTTTCGGCAGTACAGAAAGCCAGATCAAGCATGGCATCGAAGCATTGCTCAGTGCACGCGCACGAGCGAGTGCGAAAGGCAAAGGCAGGGCTTCGGATATGAAGGATCTCAGCGTACAAGCAGTCGAACTTGTCAAGCAACAGCGACCGCAGCACAATACTCGAGGGCAATCAATATTGGAAGCAGAAGGCATTCATCACCCAGATCAGCTTCTATTGCAAGCGGAAGCGGAGGAGCTATCAAAGCAGCAGCAGGACTTGCCCAAGAAGCAGAAAAGGGCTCTTCAACAGCAGCAATTGGAGCTCAAATCTAAATTGGAAGCGTACAGCCAAGATGCATCAACCGCCGTTCATCCGCTCTTCGTTACACGAGATATCTCTCTGGAAGACGCCGTGTGTCATCTGTTTCCATCTTCTTCAACATTGAAGGCGCACATCACCTTGTCTTCTCCAAAAGCTGTCGACATACTGCTCAAATGCAAGCAAGGGTCTGAATGGAACCTTTCGCTTTGGCCAAACAAGAGCAGCCTTCCCACGACCGCCCAAGACCAGAGAACCCGCGACGAAATACTGCTCGATCTGTCCCGACCTCACGCAGACAGTGTAAAGCTGCATGTCGACAGCTGGATGAAAGTCTTCGATGAGCAACATCCTTCTCATACACGGTCAGGCAATCAGTCTATGGAAGACGATGTGCCAAAGTCGAAACGAGCCCAAGCTCGCGAAGCGACTGCAAAAGCGCAAAAGCTCGCTCAGATAGAGAAGAAAAAGGCCTTGAAGCGGCGACGCCTGTACGATGATGACTATGATGAGCCAGAGGCTGATGCAGACGGATGGGTGACTGTCACCGCTGGAGGCAGCAAAGGTCGCTCTGGTCCTGGTCAAGAAGACGACGTGGAGGACGAGGAGGAAATGCGTCAGGCCGAATTGGAAGGCTTTGCCAGTGGCAAGAGAAGCGTAGCCGTCGCACGCAAAGAATTTGTGCGCGAAACAGAGCGAGAAATGCAGGAAGAACGTCGTAGAGAGGTGGCTGCGCTTAATGCAAAACTTGGCATTATGACGGATGAAGATCAGCTGGTCGATTTGCCAGGTGCAGTGAATAATAATGAAGATGAGGACGAGAGCAGAGGCGGTGGAAGAGGTCGCAAGAAGAAGATGAAGAAATCACGAGGCGTCGAGATGGGCATGTATGGCTTCGCTAAACGCGACCAAAGCAAGAAGAGTGAGTCTTCTTCTTTATTCGCAATATTTGCGTTCTGTTCCAGGTTACCGTGTTGATTTGGGCTCATTGGTATGCACGCATTTACAGACTTAAGCGACTTGCGCAAAAGGTTCGAAGAGGACAAGAAGAAGATCGAGGAAATGAAGCAGCAAAAGCTATTCAGACCGTACTAGACGATGCCAATGTAGCAACAAGCTTTGACTATTGGCAATCATTACGGCCTCGCTTGATACTCCGCGCGTGTCTGCCCTGCTTGACAATTGTTTCTGCTATCTTGCTCAGTCTGCCATCGTTTTGTACGCGACCTGCTCCACTTCATGCACGTACTGGCAAGCAGCCGCGATCCAATGAGTGTGGGCTTGAGTGCCAGGGAGGGAGCGCAAAGTGACGATGCAATCACTAAGAACCATTCACCTTGCGTCAAGTATCTCGCCGCTATTACTCTAGCATTCAAGGATGATAGTTGCTTTAAGCCCAAAAACAACCTCAAGGTCCGCCTAACGAACAGAGGGAGAGAGCACGATGAACTTGTTTCACGAGCCAAACAAACGAATCACGTCCCTTGCATTGCATGAAAAGGTCGTGGTATCCTCGCACGGCACAGATGAACTACTTTCATCCATTTCTAACCACTGGTCCCACTGCATCTAAAGTGGTTGCTCTGAGGCTTTAAGCCTGAGCCTGGGCATCGTCGCCACCAGCGGCGGCGCTTGGGGCGGGCTCATCGGCTTTTTCTGCAGCAGCAGGTGCAGCGGTACCTTGAGCCTCTGAGAGGTCAGAAGTCCATAACGTGAGATTGTCACGGAGGAGCTGCATGATGAGCTGCAAACACAAGAAAAGACAACAGTAAAAGCATTAGCGCCACCACTCTCTTTTTTGGGGGCAGCGCTAGAGATCCGTTGGACGCACCGTGCTATCCTTGTACGACTCCTCGGACAGAGTATCGAGTTCGGCAATAGCATCATCAAATGCCTGCTTGGCGAGGTTGCAAGCCTTGTCTGGGCTAGCCATGATCTCATAGTAGAACACGGAGAAGTTCAGGGCGAGTCCGAGACGAATAGGGTGCGTAGGTGGCAGCTCGACGTTGGCAACGGTTGATGCCTCTTCGTACGCGGCCAGCGATGCCTCGGATGCCTCTGCAGTTGCAAGCAAGCGCGTTCAGATCAGATCGTTTGCTAGGCACCCTGTTGTAATCGCAATGACTCACCCTTCTTCTGCTCAGTCTGGGAGAACTCGGCAAGGTAACGGTGATAGTCTCCCTTCCTGCGGGAATAAACAAGGCATCAATCAGCGCGCTGTCCTACGACCATTCTCTCCGGCCGCGGAGACTCACATCTTGTGGTAGAAGACCTTGCTCTCGCCTGACTCGGCAGACTTGATGAGGTGCTCATCGAGAACGACGAGGATGTCCTTGCAAATCTCAGCGAGCTCTGCCTCAATCTTCTTTCGGTACTCTTTGATGTGGGGCAGCGAGGTAGAATTGCCTTTGGTCTGTTTTTTTGTAACCATAGATTTATCACTGTTCAGCAAGTGTCGCACACGGCAATAGTGCCGAGGTGGACCGGTGGGATACTGCATGCACTCACCTCTTCACGCGATTCGATGCTGGAGACAATCCTCCAGCTTGCTCGCCGTGCACCCTAATTGACGATGAAAAGCATGCCCGCAAAGGAAAGGACGACATGGCATTAGCCTCTACTGCTCCTTTTATGACTTTCTGAGACGTTCAAGGCTGAACCGCGAGAACACGATGCAGTAACACGCGTTCGCCTTGTGCAGCGTGCTTGCGTGCTTGTCAACGAGGGCGGCTTGCTGGCGCTAAGTGTGTCATGCCCGGTTGTCAAGGACAAGGGGACCGGTGATGGTAGCCAAGGCTGCTGTTGCCGCCGCAGACTGACAGGCAGCAAACCCATGTGGCTGTGGTGTGTCCATCCGACCCTACTGCATGCATGGTTGCAGCAGGTGCGAGCGGCGACACTGTCGGAGCTGGAACGCGGGAAAGGCACAAAGGGAACTTACGATGATGTTCTTGTAAGCGACCGAGAGCAAGTTCCTCTCCTCAATGGTGAGTTCAGAGTCCATCTGAGCGACCTCCTTCATCGAGGCGACCTGTGCGTTGGATTTGCCGAACATTGCATGCAAGTAGGGAAAAGGGCGTCAGTGCTGGCGTTTGACGCGCGTGCCTTGGTAGACTGCCGTCGATGACCACGTACCATCTCGTCGTACCGCTCGGCCTGCTCAGAGAGCTATTGTATGATCATGATGTGTGCGTGTGTGATGGGTGTGCAGTGGGTGTAGCTAGCGTCAGTTATGCATTCAATGTGCCAATGGGCGCTATCGCTCGATGAGGCTGTCGACGACCGACCTTTGCCATGTAGACGGCGTCTGTGCGCTTCTCGGATGCCATGGTGGACGAGGTGGATTGGGGGGAGAGAGATGTGGGTACGTAGAGCTGTCGTGTGAGTGATACGGAGAGATAGATAGATAGATGGAGTCGCCGTGAGCAAGGAACTTGTATGCGCCTCGTTTTTCAGAAATGATGCAAATCGAGGTTTGGGAACTGCGCGTGCGGCGACCAAGGCACGAGGGCGTGCGACAGCGGCAGACAGAGGGGCAAGAGGACAGCGTCAGCTGCTGGGTGCTGCCATCGACGTGCACGACGTGGTTGCTGGCTCACCTCACTGCTTGTCGCCGCTGCACGTCGTCGCGTCGGCTGGGGTTTGTGGAATTGGAGCACTGTCAAAGGGCGCCTGGCTCGAGCGAGCGAGCGAGCAGCGCACTGTGGCGGCAAAGCGGAAGCAATGCAGAACAAAAGACAAGGGCGAGGAGTCAAGAGGGCCAAACAGGGGTGCGAGGAGAAGGGCAGGGAGCAATCACTGTACGTCTGCAGACGCGCACCATGCTTCGCCCCAGCACACTCCGCGCTGTGTTGTTCCAGGATGTGCGAGGTCACAGCCTCGATCACCACGC
This sequence comes from Cystobasidiaceae sp. HBUAS51001, assembly GCA_003351005.1. Lineage (NCBI taxonomy): Eukaryota > Fungi > Basidiomycota > Cystobasidiomycetes > Cystobasidiales > Cystobasidiaceae > Cystobasidiaceae sp. HBUAS51001. Next base: position 82,373 of record QOZY01000135.1, on the reverse strand, counting down.
AATGTACACGCGACAGTGGTCAAGACTGTGGAGCGAGCGATGAGAGCACGACCAGTGACTAATTGGACGTGCTGACGAGCTGTCGAAAGGCCATGTTATGCCCACGACTTCGACTCGCGACATTGTAAAGTAGCACATTGCAAACTCTCCACATTCTTTCGCCAACGCGTCATACCGCTCTTACAAGCTTTCTACAAAATTGATTGAGCACCCACACCCATCACACCATCCCCGCCAGCAAGCTCTTGCGCTTCTTGCCAGATTTTCCACCTGATCCGCTGTTCCTGCCCGCCAGTCGGTCCTTGGGTATGCCCGCCGGCTTGCTGGGCGAATTGCCAGAATTCTGTCCTGCAAAATTGGCTAGGCCAGCTCTGAACAGCTCGACGAGCTCGTCTTCAGTCGCTGCTGATCCAAGCACGTAGCCTTCATCGTCGTCTGCGGCGGCTCCTTTCGCTTGTCGAGAGGGCTCTTCCTGAATTTGGCTCGCCGCTCCTGGCTCGTCTGTTTGCATGTCGTCGCCAGTGTCGCTGTCCTCCGATGAGTCATGCTCGCCGTCTTTTATCTTTTGCGCTCCACCATACTCTAAAGCGGCCATCTGTGATCGTTCAGCGCGATGTATCGCCGCCAGCGGTCCAAGTGAAGCTTCCGCAACAGGGCGAAGTTGAACACCACTTGGCTGAATGAGGCTCTTCCACACGTCTGCAGAAGTCAGAGACGGCATCTTGTGCGCTGGTACCTCGTCAAATATCGTGCGGTGGCCTGCGCTGGACGTGCTGCTTTGCAGAATTGGCACGGCGGGTGCGGCTGCGGCAGGAGCTGGCTGAGATAGCGCGCTCGGACCGAAGATCTCATCAAAGAGTCGGATAGGACGCAGGTCATCACCGCCGGCATTGGGCTTGTTGCCTTCCAAAGCTGCTGCTTGCACAGCTGCAGCGCCCGCGTCCGTGTCCTGACCGCTCGCAAATGCAGTTGGTCGTATAGTCGCAAGAGAGCTTTCAGAACCGATGAGAACGACCTGTCCGCCCTTGGTGATTGTAGCAATGACAGGCTCGTCATAATAGCGGTGATCGTTTGATTTCGAGGCTGGCGTGTCTGCGATGGGGTATGCAACTGTCTGAAGCATGGTCGAAGGGAGCTCGACGCGCTTAGACGTCGCGATCAAGCATGCTTTCGCGGATTTGCCGACTTCGATTGTAGAGAGGCAGGAAAGGTCGAATAGTCGCGCAGATTTTTGACTCGTCGAAGCAGCGAGGAAAGTGTTGGATTGTCGTCCGGCAGGGTTGATGATCTGATTTGCTGGAGTTGCAATAGACGCCAGTTCTATTGTATCATTACGAAGAAAATCGGATATAAGCGCGATTCGACGGTCATCCTTCACGGTGAACCTCATTCAAGTGCCGAAAACTCACCGTGGCAAGTCAGAATGTCCCAGACAAGCAGACCGTCTGCTCCGCCCGCCACAAGATTGGTACCTTTTGCGCCGACGAATGCGATACTCTCCAAGCCTTTCTTTCCAACATCGTCCACTGCAACACTGAACGCTTTGACGAGCACACCGGTCTCTGCGTTCCAAAGCGTCACCTTCTCCGCGTGCGCCACTGCGAGCAATGAGCCGTCGTGCGAAAAGATAGCGCCGCCGAGAATGACTGGCAAGGATCGATAGGAGAGCGAGAATCGGCACTGCCATACCCCTGTTGATGTTAATGTCTTGTTGCCGTTGCTACTGCTGCTGCTGGGTTTGCCAATGTCCAACAAACGATGCGTCCACAGCTTGATCGTCCCGTTTTTGGAATCAGCAGCAGACGCCGTGACCAGCTTGCACGATCCACTTCCAGATGCATCAAATGGCGAGAAAGCCAAGCTCGAAAGACGATCTTGGCCGTGCGGGTTGTCGATTCTTGTAACTAGGTTATAGCCGTTCTTCTGCCCCGGCTGGCCCCACCACAGTTTGAGATGCGATTCACGGGCGTAATTTCGATCTTGCCAGGTGTCAAATGTGGCCATCCAGATGCGAGCTTTGAACAAGCTGCCATCTCCAGATGAGGACGCAGGCAACAAGCTAGGATCTGGCGAAAAGGCAATATGCTCGACGCGAGTAGGCTCAATTGGCCGCTCGTCTGTGCGTGAAACGCGATTGCTTGGGCTAATCTCTTGCTCGTAGACGTGGTTTTCTAATGTTGCAGAGTAGAATTGGATCGCAGAAGGGTGTGAAGCCTGGAATACTAGCCGGTTGGTCTGTGGTTCGAGCGCCAATGGTAGATTTGACCCGCTGTGCTGTATCTGACGTGCCACTAGAAGTGAAGGAAATTAGCGAATTATCACGCATGTTCAAAGCGGCTTCACTCACTAGCCTTCACGCCGGCAATACTTCGGACGACTTTGAGTGTTCCGGCGCCAATGAAAACGATAGATCCGTCTTTCAATCTAGCAACGATCTCCTGTTGACCGCTTTGCACACCATGTGTGATGGTGAGAGCTTCGATAGGTGCTCCCAAGCGGGGTACAAACTCTTTATGGCGCGAACTGATCTGCCAAACGACAGCGACTGCCTCTTCCCCTCCGGACACAAGGTATGCGCCATTGGGCGTAAATGCGAGACTTGAGACGGCGTGCGCATGCCAATGCAGCACTGCGACTGCACCATTGGGCACGGGACCGGCTCCATCTTTTTCGTTGAAAGCGTATGCATTCCCTGACGAAGTTCGTATCGATGCTAGAGACTCGTCATTCAGCAGATACCAAAGCCGGATGGTACCGCGGGTGTCGCCAGTCGCAAAGTAGCCTTCGGACGGATGGCAGACGACTCGTGTAAATGTGACGTCTGCATAATTTGAATTCTCCGGGAGAGCGGAGAAGGAAACGAAAGGTGCTTTGACCATGATTGAACCAGGAAGTTTGCCAATCTGGGCTATGTGAATCTTTTTTCGGCCAACAACCACTACGTGGTTGCCTGTGCTTGACACGGAGATGTCGAGTGCGCCCTTGCATTTGCCAATCCGCACACGGCGGCCTGCCTCTGATCGTTGCAGAGACACGTAGAATATGATGGAGGTTGGTGGGACGTAATGACGAGAATTTGTATTTGCCCTATTGCCGACTGGCTTCTCTAGGTCATTGGCGCGGTCCAAATCGCTCGTGCGATCGACAGCAACAAAGAGGGAGTTGGCAAGATGACCAGCATCGCCAGATATGCTCTCTGGCGTTGGAAGGGCGGCACAAGCGATTGGGTATTCGAGATTTATGCTCCAAAGAACCTTGCCCTCGAGGTAGTCCCATATGCGAATCCTGCCATCCAAGCTAGTCGTTATGAGCTGTAGCGTATTGCTGGGGTTGACGAAGAGCGATGTGATCTCATTGGTGCCTGTGCTGGCCGTCGAAGTCGAGGGCCGTCGGCCAGCTGGAAGCGAGGGCAAGCTCAAGGTCGACAGCAGTTGTGAACTGGCCACGAGGTAAAGTTTGATGGAACTTGCAGCTGCTACAAAGCAGAATCTAGCATAATTAGGGGAGAAGTATTCAGCATCACTCAGGAAGAATCGTCCAAGTAGCCGTCTGTGGCGCCTCACCTTCCATCATGCGAGAATACCGGTGGCAGCCGCGCACTGGCGCCCAGCGGTTCTGAGAGGCGTAGACACGGCCAGGCAGATGATGAGGCTTGAGAAGTCTTCGGACCTGTCCTTCTTCTTGTCACGACTTTGGCCTTGCCTTTACTGTCAACGGCATTTGGCTTTGCTCGCGACCTTGGGACGGCTGCAGGTTCTGCAGACGCGCCTTCTAAACGAGCCTTCGGAGTTGCCGCTTTTTCCGGACTACCCTCTGGCTTGACGGTGCTTCCCTCTGCAGCCTGGCTGCTCGCAGGCTTCTTTCTCCTCCTCCTGCTTAAATCCTGCTGCTGGACTGCGCCGAATGCACCCTCTTCATTTGCATCAGCGGCGCGCTGCTTGGTTCGAGACCGATGCCGATGGCGTGTAGGTGCAGCAGCATCACCACGGGCATCAAGATCGGACATGCTGCTCTTTCACAGCCGCTACAGCAAGGGAGGTGTCTAGTATACAGGTTGATGTTGCAGAGCATCCGAAAAAAGTGCCAGCGTGCATGATCGGAGGGACGCCACCATCTAAAGCTAGGGCATCATGGCACGAAGCAAGACTAACGTTACGCTGCCTGCCGTTCGCGTCGCTTCTCCCTTGCGCGAGAGGGCCCAATGTGAGCTGGCGGCTGCCAGATTTGGTCTTCGCCGCATGCCTCGAAGCGACGACTGCGAGAATGCTGTGCATTTGCGGGCTTGACTGTCCAGACTGTCTGCCCTTGCTCTCCAATCTTGGATTCCAAACGAATGGCCTTGCTCAGTAGCTCCTCATAGCGACGGCACAAGAAGCGTGAAGTGACGTGCTTCGGACGCCGCCAGGGTTTGCCTTGCCGACGTTGATTCTCATCGTGACGATGGTCTACCTCGGCAAAAGAAGCAGGCTTCTTGAAACGAGGTCGTGCTTTCGCACTCTTGCACAACTCCAAGATATGCGCTGTCTCACTCTCAGATATTGGCGCCAGCAAGCGGTCCCGTAAGCTCGTGAGTTGTCGCCATCGGATGTTGGCCTCCCTGCGAGGAGATAGTCTTCCCAAAAGTCTGGCTTCCTCACTTGCTGGATCTGCCCGTGCCGGAAGACTGGGCGGAGTCGCAAGCTGTTCAGGAGTTGGGGCCTTGCCTTTGTAAAAGCTGTGCGGCGAGGTGAGGTAGGCTTGCAATTGTGCATCATAGACGGGCGGCTTGGTGCGCGCATTGCCAGCCTGTAAAGCCTTAGCATCGGGGTTGCGCGTAGTACTCAGAAGCTCCTGGCATTGTGAATAGTCAAAGGTGCACTCTAAAATCAGTACACTGTCTCCCGCCTTGCGAAACAACGAAAAGAGCGCACCTCTATATTCTGCCGCTTGAGCTTGCCCCGCCGTGCATGTGCAACCTCCAAGCACCGCATCAGGGCGTGCAAGTATCCGGCATTCGCAGCCTGTAGCCAGCGAAGAATCTGTTGGAGTGCTGATGCATTAGCAGCGAAGACCCGGCATTGCCAGGGAAGGCGAGTCCACGGACCCGTTGATGCTTGTCCCACGAGCAGGTCAAGCTCCTAAAGTCTGCACGAGTATTGGTCAGGAAATGATGTCTGAAATGGCACAGAGACAATGTTTCAGTGATTAATTAGGAAAGCCCGCTGGCTTTCTTTGGAGCAGGCTCACTGAGCAACACCATCGGGCAGTCGCTTGGCTTCCCTAACCAGCTTGCGGAACAGGCTACGCAAAGCGAAGCCCGCTGCGCTCTGTGCACGCGGGGTGAGCATGCGTGCATATGGCGTGTTCTGCTCATCGCATGCCCGTATACCTGGTCGATTGGTCCGAAGACAGCACCATCTGGCTTCAGCACCAGCTTCAGCACCAAGTGCGCCAGGGCCACGCGCAGTGGCAAATTAGAGCTACGAGAAAGCGGTCTCCTCCTCGCTGGAGCTATATCTGCAAGGTCACATCATCTCTATGTACAACAACAGATATTTCTTTTAACACGTCAGACTATACGGCAAGAGCTGCCATCGGTACCAGCTTTCTGGTCGCTGTCGGTGAGTGTGCTCTGGAATGGCCTCCAGCAAACTGTTCGTTCTGTTCTTCATTGACTGCCGCGTTCTGCGAGGCCTTGCTTTTACTAGCAGGAGCAGGTGCAGTACTTGCGGGAAGCGGCTGGCCATTCATTATTGCTTCAGGAGACGTCCATCTGTCCGGAACGAGCTGGAAGTCTGATCAAATTATCGGATGTCAGCATCAATAGCTCGCAGGCTCTCCCCTCTTCGCAACTGCCTCATTGTACTTACATCGTGACATTGCTTCCCTGAATCGGTTCTTGTAGATGCGGGGATTGAGCACGGTGGGCTCCCTAACGCCCCCACCAATATAAGCCGTCTCTTTGACCCATGTTTCCAAGCGCTTATCCCAGGTGTATGGGCGAAGGAAGTCTGACAGCAGACAAAAGCACGTGCACCGCTTAGCTGTTGAGGACAGACATATCATCGCCTGTCGGCCAACTTACCAATAATTCCGACAATGAACTCTGAGGAACTTTTGTCGATGCCCACGATCAAGCTGTAATCCATGATTTTTTGGCTGGATAGGAACAGCGAGTCATTATACAGAGCCGTCTCTAGGTGCTTCTTTGTATGCTCGCGGACGTAGAACGCTTTATCGTGGGATACTGGCGAGCACATGCGGTCTCAGAACAACATTTCAGATGTCACGTAGCTCTAGATGAAGCCTCACTGCTGATCAAATTCTCGTCCAAAAGGACGCAACCCTTGTCTGTAGTGAGAGGAACCATGCGATTCCTCAAAGAGCCCTTGAGGTCAAACTGGCTCGTAATTGTCTTATTGTAGTAGATGTTCTCCATGACCAAGACGTCCATGCGTTTGCTTCTTCCACTGGACTGGCTCTTGAAGGAGATACGGAACACTCCGAGGATCTTCGCCAAGACTGTAGGTAGCTGTGACAGACCTCAGTAACGCAGTGACGTAAAAAGAGAGTATCCAGCTGCTCACATCTTCAAAATAGGCCTTGGTCAGGTACTGGAAGTATTTTGGAGCGAAATCGAGCAGGGCGGTCATCTCGGCCGGCGAAATTTCCTTGATGATGAAGCGGTCATCTTGACACAATGTCAGGTTGGATCGGACTGGCCATCAAGCACTGTGCGCACGTACCCTTGGTTTTCAAGAAAGCCGACCCTGACTTGCCGCCTTGAGCATCCCATTTGTGACAGCGCGCCAGGCTCTCTATGAAGAGCTCCTGACAGCCGCTATTTTTCCTCAGGGCGTCGAATTGGTCGGCGAAGAAGACCCGCATAGAATAGCGCAATGTTGCATCATCCCAGGCCAAGCGAAGGTGACGGTCCATCGGCTTCTTCATGACGTCCTCAAGGTCAGTCCCCCCTCCATCGGCGTTGAATTCCAAAACGTCCCAGTTGCTGGAGCGATTTCCCCTGTGGCCAATCTCGGCATCCGGCATGAATACTTCTGACGATGAAGCGAGCGTGTAGGCCTGACTCTCTTTCATGAGATTCTTGTATAACTGTGTATCCAGCCCATGTGCTATGATCGAGCTAGGCTCGTCCTCCCTGACAACGATCCGGCTATCTGCATCGAAGTGTTCCAATTTCGACCTGTGGTTACGTAGTGATGTTCAGGTCAAGTACAACGGAGTAGCAGTAGACATCGATGAGACTCACTGAGGCAATTCAAGCGGCGTGAATTCCGCTCCTCGATAATTCCACAGACCCGAGATAGTTTTCATCAGAGACATCTGCCTTTCGGTACCTGTCGAGCTCATTTCGCTCTCCGACAAGTGTCCATACCGAGGGAGAGATGCATTTGCTAGATTAGGCATCGGCGAAGGTGGAACAGAGGCGCCACTCTCGGTACCAGTTCCGACGGTTGCGGAGTCGGTGCCAGCACTGCTTCCTGAGGTGCTGCCGGCAACTTGAACGCCTGTTGAAGCGTATGCCGACGCTCTTGGAAGAGGGGCCTCCTGTGACAGAAGACACCGGTTCACTTTCGCAAGATCGAGGTCATTGTCGGCAGTGTTGCTTGCAGATGGTTCTGGAATGTCTCGCTGCTTGGCAGCTTCGACTTTGTCATCATCGTCATCGCCATCCATCTCGTCGTCGGCTCCACTGGAGCTACCTTCGTCTTCAGAATCTTCCCTGAGAGCTTCTTTGCTGCTGATGAAAATGTCGACAGATGCTTTGGCAATTGCGACCGGCCTAGCCCGCCTCTGACGAGACAAGAGAAGTTGCCGCTGTTTCTGAAGCTCGGCCTGCCGACTGAGATGATTGAAATGCTTGGTCATAGTGACAACACGATTATTTGGCGCGACTTCCGCCTGCGTATCTGAAAGTTGATTGAACTTCTTCGAAGACTTAACCGGAAGAGCCGATGGTGGCCGTACGTTCATCAGACTAGCGTTGCGAGCAGGAGCAGTGGATGCCGCTGGTTTGTCAGCCGTGGCAGACGAAACAGCTTTGCTACTGTGTTGCACGGCACCAGTGTCGTGGCTGGTCGAGCGATTCATGGCTTGCGCAGTGCTACTCTGCGGACCCCAAATACTCAGAGTGGTGGCGCTCCTGGCAGAGCTGCTGCCAAATTGCGCATTGGCGAGAGCGGGTCGCTTCCTCACGATGCCTGGGCTCTTCGGTCGAGCCAGCCTGCTAGGCGACCGCAGGAAGGCCGACGTGCGAGGCGAAGCGTTGACAGGCGCGTCCCCTTCCGATAGAACACTCTCACGCTCCGCAGCGGCTTGCCGAGAACGCTGACTCTTGACTTCTGAGTAGTCGGACTTGCCTCTGCGCATGCCAGGTCTACTTTGAAGACGTGTAGGGCCGCCAGACAGCGATGTCCGCCAGGCAACAGACGCACCGCTGGGACCCACGCCCTTGTGCTCCTCAAACTGGCTGACAAGATCTGAGACCCGCGTCAGACCACGCTTGGCCAAATGTGCAACGGGCACTCACTAGCTATGGACGACATCGGTCGCGGCTTCCTCGTCCTCATAGGCTTGTGCATGAGAGCATCCTCGCTCTCGTAGCGGCCTTCATCTTCAGACCTTTGTGCAAAAGGCATCGGTCGGGATGGTTCGGCACATACAGTCGAGTCGCTGTCGCCTTCGCTATCGTGGTTGGCCATCGGCGTCGTGGGCGACCTCGCAGTAATACGCGGGTCAACGTCCGCTGAATTTGTACTAACGGCAGGTAATGATGTCGGCGGCTTTGTGACCATCGCTTCAGTCAAGCGCAATGCCGGGATATCTGGCAGCTGCAGATCGGTGGACAGGCCATCGGCAGAAAGCGTGGGCGAAAGACGCGCAGATTTGGTCGCTAGTGACCGTAAAGAGGTGGAAGTTGCCTCGGGGGATAGCGCGACCGTAGGTGTGCTATCTGAGCTGGAGTACGGAGGTAGAGCAGGTGATGGCGGGACCGATGGCAGTGGCGAGAAGGTCGTGGCAAAATTCGGTGATGCAGGGACGCTGCTATTAGGGTCGGAGAACAGTCGTCGAAGATGACTGCTGGTCGCGCGTCGTGCTTTCTCGCTTTCGGAAGGTATGAATGTCTGTTCGAAACTGTGTGCAATATCGTCAGCAAAGCCATGCACTCAATGCAAGCACCGCTCTGCAAACTTAGGATTAAGACAGGACGTACTTGATGAAATCTCCTTCCCAGCTTACCACTTTCGCCTGCAGTGCGACTCGCACAGTATTCAGAGCGGAAGGCTGGCCTATGGGGGCATTCTCATAGGCCTGATCTAGGAGTTGACCAAAGTAGCGCTGCTCTTCGACGGCTCTGTCTTCGAAGGCGGCCAACGCTTGGTTGGCGCTTTCAGCGCGGTCCAATGATAGCAGATCGCGGTTGAAGCTGTGCAATCTTAGTAGCACAGAATCCCAGTATGCCGTGGTGGATTTCTGGATCGCTCGATATTCTTCGTTCTTAATCCGCAGCTGAGTCCAGGCATCTACTGACAGCTGGAGTGGAGGTACTATGACGTCGGAGACTTCGATATCTTCAAGCTCAAAGGCCAATGACACGTTTTGCCACCAAAAGAATCTGCGATAGTCGCTATGCAGGTTATGGTCGCACATGCGTCCCCGGTGAACTAGGTAGTCGCTGTAAAAGGACAGCTCCAAATACTTGGCGAAGCTAGAGCATTAAAGGTATGTGAGTGTATGCCCTTTCTGTTTGAGGAAGCCTCACGTACCTGAAATTGCCTCCTTCGGCACTCAGTGCCGTTGCTCCCGTGGGAGCTGGATCATCGCCGCAGACTTTGCATACGGACCACATCAGAAGATGCTGTGTGCAGAATGTTGGCCAAAATCGACAAGGAGATGCTCTGAGTGCTTACTTCTGGCGCGGTGTGAGGGAAGAGTCGGGGTTCAATGTCCAGCCGCAATCGCTTCTGTCCGTGAGCAAAGGTAGTATAGTGGGATAATCGTGGCTTTTCGCAACCTTTGGCCGGACAGCGCAGGGAAGCAGAGCGGACCGTGTCTTCAACGAATGCTCGGAGCGTGATGTCCTGCTCATCGTCGTAGTAGAATTTCTGCACGATGCGAGGACCATCGCACATGCGGTGAGTCGTCGCGCAGATCAGGGTCTGCAATACTGCCAAGTTTTGGTGGGCGACGGCATTGAGGTCATCTTGCTGTCGAGCGACACGACTCTCCCACAGCAATAGATGATCATTCCTTCGGCTCTCTGAGGACATCGAATGGACAAAGGTGTGGAAGAAGGCATCGAGGAATCAGCACGACAGTGGTCTCGCGCAATAGATGAGTACCGCTCACCGGCTTCAGCTATCTGACTTGCATTGGCCAGCTGTGCTGACAACTTCAACGCCTTGGTCCGAGTCTGCGGATTCACCGACAGGAGGGATGCTTCGGACAGACTCCGCGACATTGTTGTGGACGGACTGTAGCTAGATTCTTCGCCCTCGCGAGATATGTATGACTCCACAAGGTCTTTGTGGATCTTGACATCGTCGTTTTGCGTGATTGTGGTTTCCTCTCGGTGGTGGCTCTGAAGTTTGCGGATGCGAGTGTTATCCTGCCGCAATCTCTCCAAGGAATGAGGCGGGGGAAAGAAGACAGTGGGAGACGTAGAGAGAATAAGAACGAGGTATGGACGCAATGCTTTGCCTATAGTCTGTGTAATGTCCTTTTGACGGTTCCGTTGAGCTAAAGGTAGCGGCTCGCCGCTCTGCCCTTGCTGATCATCGGCAGATCCTGGATCCTCGAGATCCTCCGCTTCGCGGTACTCCCTCATACGACTAAGGTTGACACCACTCGCGAGGCTTCCTTGCTCGTCCCACAGGAATTGTAGTTCTAGCCTTATTGAATACGCAGCGAGACTCATGAACTTCATAATACGTTTGATTTTGGTCAAGGTCTTCATATCTCCACCTCGGAGCAGTATCGTAGCCCCGAGTTCTTTGTTGCAACCTTCAAACCTCATCAATGTCTTCCTCCCGCCCGGTATCATTTTGTGCACGATTGTTTGTGCCCTGAAGACCGAACATCTTCCTAGTCGAGTGGTGTCCGGAAAGAATTGGTAAGTATCGAAAATACCAGCTTGGCTGCAGCGGGCAACTGCATGAAGTGGGGCGGTCTTGACGTTTCGAGTGACGATGATGTTCGCCTTGTGCAGATACTCCAGCGCCATGCCGGACACGCTCTTTCCAACCAAAACAATGTGGGGTCGGTGATCGATGACTGAATTTGTCAGCTTTCGGAGGCTGTCTCGTTCGCTTTCCCGCAGTGCATCCAGCCGGGACATGCGAGTCTCGCCTTGTTCGAATTCGAAAGCATAGTCAAAGAGCATAATCCTTGGGTTCGTTAACAAGCGAGGCAAGCTTTTGTTGAGCATGCTCTTCGTGAAAACGGTCCCGTTGATGTACTCGCAATCCTTGGGGACACCGCCCGCAACACGCTTGATCTTGATATATTTCCCGACATTCATTGAATCACCATCTTGTACTCGCGGTGCAGGTCCTTTCGCCACCTTGAGCAGCAGTCGAAGAAGTACTTCTTCCCATGCTTGCGGATTTGCAATTTCTGCTTGTTCTAGGCATTGCTGCAAAAGGCGACGTAAATGTGCAATAGCGGCACGGTGCAAGCTTATGTCTGTGCCGATGTCAGAGTAATTCTCATGCAGGCGAAGAAGATTGTCGAAGTATACTGGATCCGCTAGTAGATTGTCATCAATGTCGGCCAGTTCGAAAACGCCTTCGACAGCGCGTGATTCCAACCTTGTACGGACAGCATTAAGCGCTAGTGGATGGTGCGCATATGACATCGCGGAAGGCGTTGCTGGCCGTCCGCTGGACGAGTTCAATGCACCAGTGGTACTGCCTTCGTGCGAGCCGTCATTTGTAGTTGAGGCCGTGGCAGGGTGCAATGGCGAAGCAGGCGGAGCTGCTGTAGGGTGGCCGCTGATCCCTAGTCCGCGAATGAGAGCTTCGTGGCTCAGCCTACCGGACATAGCCGAATCCAGAGTCTCCGATCCAACATTTGTTTGGGGCGGAGACAGGAGAGGGTTGTCCTCTTCTGCCAGTCTATTGCGAAACGGCGCCGGGGTAGTGGCGGGCACTGAAGGCGATGCCGAGCTTGAGCTCGATGTGCCCCTCAAAGTGGCAGTGATTTGAAGCGGGCTGTTGAGCGCACCGAATTGTGGCCGAGGGGAAGTGCTCTCGTCCATCATGTCGGGAGTTTCAGGGCGCGCAAAGGAAGCGTCGGAGAATCTTCGCGAACGGGGATGCAGTTGTGACAGGTCATCTATACTCGGGTTGTGGGCCAAGTTATACCTCGAGTTGTCACTGCGCACTAACCCGGCCGTGCTTCCTGTGCTGGTTCGGTAGGAACTTTGCAATGGTAACGAGATGTTTAGGTTGGCAATGGACGATGAAGCCGGCAAGGAAGGCCTGTCGTGGTGCGCAGCGTCCGCCGCGTGAGAATTTGGCCCCGTTCGGTGCGACAAAAGGGCCAGGCAGATGTTGCAAACGCGGACCTGACCTTCGTGTCCAAATTTGGCACCTGGTATGACATGCCACGCACATCTCGAGCAGAAAATTCGTCCACAGACTCGGCAATCTGACGAAAGCTGTCAGATCTCACTGCGCACGAGAGATGGCAGTTGGGTACATACGATGTTTCCGCCGCCAAGTAGTGAATGTGGTGTTGCAGTCGTAGCATTCGACGGCAGCTTCATCAGCCATCCTGCGTGACGCACGTGCGTCAGTCGAATGGCATCGCGAAAACCAAAAGAGCTGCTCAAATGTATCACACAAGAGCTCACCAGTAGTCTCGACTCAGAGCTTCTCCCCTCAATCGTCGAAAGATCTGAGTGACTCCAAGGCTGGCGCCACCGATGGAGCTGACGCTTTTCGCGTCATCCTGCACATCTCTGCTCAATGGGAAGCCTGGAATAGTGTTGAAAGCAGTCTGGTGCGTGGCCGAATACGGAGGCGGGGGCGAGTAGTCCAGAGACGTTTCAGGGAGAGTGGAGAGTGCCTGCGAATGCGAACGTGACAGGCTGGTACCAAAGTATGGAGAGCTGTGGACGGGCTCCTGCAGAGGCCTGGACAGCAGCGGTGCAGCTGTGCGCCGGACGCTGCCTACGTTCGATAGCCTCGGATTTCTTGAGACTGTCGAGCTGGCTTCATCTCGCAAGCTTGCCAGACGGTTCTGGCCGACCGCAGAGCCAAGGGCCGCATTGCGTCCAGGCTTGCTTGGCCGGCGGACGCCCTCGTGCGAGCCAGAAGGAGTGTCCTTGGGTACAGCTGGCTTGGAAGACGAGTTCGTTACCGTGCTACTGGTATTCTGCCTGCTGGTGCTCGGCCTGCTGGCCTCGCCCGCACCAAAGGTATTCTTGACCTTCTGCAGCAGATATCGTGGCAAGATGCTAAACGTGCCGTCTTCCGGAGGAGAGAGAGGCGAGTTGGGGAGGGAGTGTGACAGTGGAAACGACGTGAAGCCTTGTGCTTGCCCATCTGGGTTGGTCATCCTGGCTACGCGGACGCAGCATGCGCGTCCAACACCAAGGTGGCGCCTGAGCACTAACGAGGTATTGCGCACCCAGTTGCGCTGCCTGGGTAACACAGTATTGCCATACTACCGTGTCTCCATAGCAACGTGTCGCTCGGACTGTCAAATGTGTGCCTTGCGTTGAGATCCAGGATAACCGCTGTTGGCGCTTGCGCAAGGCCAGGCTGACTTACACGTGAGCCACGACCAGGCCACAAAGGTTGTTCTTCAATCACATCGACCGCACCGAACAAGACTCACCAATCATAGCAGGCGATGGCGTTAACAATTTTCATTCAATGGTAGCTGGCTCTTGGGCTGGAGTAGCGCGGCCTACATAGCGAGACCAGTCCTGGACGTGGTCGATCACCCGCAGACAGGGCGATGTCCCAGATGGAAGAGGCATTCGCTGCAACGGCCCTGCCGCCAGACCAATCACGCTTCTCCGTCTCGCCCTCCATCGCCTTTCTGGGCAGTCTCATTGGCTTGTGCTACCGAGTAGCCTTCTGGGCGCTCACGCTGGTCACATATCATGTGCCGCGCTGGACGATTGCCGTTTTGTCCTGGGGCGGCGTTATCTCTCTCGAGTTCAATGCCGTTAAGCTTTTCCTACTCTTTGTCGCAATCTCTATTGCTATCAATTGGACTATCAAGGCTCGTTACCTGAACAAGTATAGCAAGCTTCGGGAGACACCCTTGCGCACAGACGAGAAGCTAGATCTCCATCCAGATGTCGCGACAGAGGCCAGCTCGAGCGGCATCAACAATTATCTCGATGAGTTTCGTAAGCATTTGAGCTGTCTACGAAGGCTTTCATTCTCTGACCTCCACCTTTCCGCAACAGTGGCAGCTATCAAGGTTTTCGGCTATTTGGAGAGACCCGTTCGTGTGACATACAGCAGATGGCGGCGCACACATTGAGCAGCCCATCATCAGGTTTTCCACGAGCTGGCAAGACACCTTCAAACCAAACGGCTCGTCGCGGGCGACACGTTGAACCTTCTAGAATCCTCGGATTTCTATGTAGTAGTCGACGGGACCATGCAGGTATACGCACACGTCAAAGGTGGGTTCTTCGGCGGGTTTCGTTCTCCTCGCAAGCTCAACACTCCTTTGCAGATGCAGAGCCTGCTTTGAGCGGCGATTTTGAGGATGATCCAGAAGATAATGGTTTCCAATTGCTCAACGAAGTTGAGACAGGCGGAACACTCAGTAGTCTCTTCACAATCTTGCGGCTGTTCACGTGAGCTTCAAAATTGCTTTGACCAAAGTGATGTTGACTGGGTGCGTTGCAGCGAAGACGTCAAGATTCGGTACGAAGAATCTGCTACCAATGAGACTGGGCAGGCGCGCCATGTTCGGGATGACGTTCCTCCGTTGCATCTCGATGCTAGCCCCGGCAGTCGATCTAGAGCAAGCAGTCGACAATATGGGCGCGGTCCCAGCCGATTGCGCAACTCTTTCTCGTCTGGAAGCACTGGCCCGCCTCCAACGGAGCTGGACATTCCCCTCCGCCCTCCTATCACTTTTCCTCCTCAGTCGACAGACCCCTTGACTTCGGAAGAGGCACTGAGTATCGAGACACCCTCAGACCCAGACACTGGTCGCACAAGTGGCATGCACAGATGGCCGCACAGCGACTCGGGCACTCGAGCGCGGGCTGACTCTGGGCTGACCGAGGTCCAGGGCAAGAAACCTTCACCTTCTGAAAGTACGATTGCTAGAGCAAAAGTCGATTCCACATTAGCAGTCATACCAGCCGAGGCATTCAAGCGTTTGACCCAGAAGTTCCCCAAAGCATCCGCGCACATCGTGCAAGGTGAGGCTTAGATCAATATTTTCTGTGCTATCAAGCTGACTTCGGACGCAGTCATCCTAACGAGGCTGCATCGCGTTACTTTTCTCACTGCACACGAATACCTTGGCTTGACCAAAGAGCTGGTAAAAGCCGAAAAAGCGATGAATGAGCTGGCGTGCTATCCATTACCAAGAGAATTTTATGAGTCCGGCGGTATTGAACGCTTGCGACAGAAATTTCTGCCAGAGACACGCGCTGTCCACCAGACCCCCCCTCCTTCCGCCACAGACTACTTTTCAGAGAAGCGAAAGTCGTCCTATCCTCTTGCTACACCTTACCATGGTCCCAAGATGGGACGCAACATGCACAGCGAGTCGTCTTTTGACCTAGGCGAGGAAGCAGTCCGCTTGAGATCCCAAAGCCAGCAGCCTTCGCAGTCAAGTATAGCCTCACCCCTGAGCACAGAATCGAACAGCAGCGACAGGTCACGAGAGAACAGCTTTGCGGTAAATCGGGTCAGCAGAAACGTTGGCGACATTCTCAGCATGGCTTCTTTCGAAACTTCGACAAGTGTGATGGCTGCATCGCCAGAGAAGAGCAGCATTGCACTGCCTGATGAACAAGATGAGCGACAATCGAACCGACAACATCGGACACTTTCCTTCGCTATTGGAGAGGCGGACGAATTCGATTTGCGCGACGCGGTGATGACCTGTATCTCCAAAAGTATTGGACTCATTCAGCCAACGCACAGCAGTCCGGTATCGGCAGAGACATCTCCTCTATTGCAGCCACATGACGGAACTCTCAAACGCGCAATCTTCACCTCTTCGTTTGGCTCCTTAAGCCTCCTGGGCATGCAAAATCGAGACGATGCTACTTCACTCGCCTCGTCTAGCGTAACCGGCAGTCTCGACCTGGCCGAGCTGGAAAACGAATCCGAGATCCTCTTCTTCCCGCGTGACAGTGTGCTCGTGAAAGCAGGAGATAAAGGGGCAGGCCTCTTCTTTGTCATTGAGGGTATCCTGGACGTCATGATGCCCGAAGGTCACGTTGGAAACCTTGACCATCAATCTACTCCATCTACCGCGCGATATGACCTCAGAGCACAAGCTGGAAGGACCACCTCAAGCCGTGGTGGATCTCAGCAGGTCAGCAGAGAGCCTAGCAGAGCTGGTACGCCTGGCCCAGACGAGTCTTCACGATCCAGCCGGTCGCAGGTGCTCTTTTCCGTCAAGTCTGGAGGCATAGCAGGATACCTGTCATCTTTATCGGGGCATGCCTCCTATGTGGACATCAAGGCCAAGACGGATACATATGTTGGCTTTCTTCCCGCAAAAGCGCTGGAGCGAGTGATGGACCGCCGCCCTATCGTCTTACTGACACTGGCCAAGCGTTTGATTAGTCTACTTCCACCCCTCGTAGTCCACATCGACTCGGCATTAGAGTGGATGCAAGTCAATGCTGGTCAGGTCATACATCGGCAGGGCGACAGGGCGGATAGCTTCTACTTCGTAAATCAAGGTCGTCTCAGAGCTATAGCAGAAAAGCCTGGTGTGAGCGGAGTAGAGATTTTGGCCGAGTTTGGCCAGGGCGACAGTGTCGGAGAACGTGAGTTGCGCTCAAAGCTACTTTAACTTGCTTCTGGGTTGGGTAGACGTGCTGACGATTACTTCACTTGTCAGTCGACTGCATCACCGCTACTCCGCGTTCCTCTACCCTACATGCGATTCGTGACTCCGAGCTCACCCGCATGCCCATGACCCTCTTCAACGCGATCTCCGTGAGATATCCGGAGATCACCCTGCGAGTCTCACGGATTATAGGTCAACGTGTGCGTCGCGAGCTGGACTCCCGGAGAGCGACACAGTCAGTGCTCGGGACCGAACTTGGCAAGAGCAATTCGAATCTAAAGACCGTGGCAATTCTGCCCGTCACCTACCAAGTGCCGGTCGCAGAATTTGCTACCCGATTGAAGGTGGCTTTGGAGGGTATCGGGGCGCCAGCCTCTTACCTGAACCAGGCTACAGTCATGGCAGTTCAGGGACGACATGCGTTCAGCAAGATGGGCAAGCTCAAGCTGGCTGGCTGGCTCTCCGAGCAAGAACAAAAGTACCGCATCGTGCTATATGTGGCAGACACTGCTGTTTCATCTCCCTGGACGCAAATGTGTATTAGACAGGTGCGTTCAAGCATCTACATGCTCTGTGCTGTGCTCGATCTGAGCAGGTCAGCTGTGCAGGCCGATTGTATCCTGGTTGTTGCTCACGGAGCCGCCGACCCTGGCGTAGGCGAATATGAGCGATTGCTGGTGGGCATGAAAACAACTGCGCGCAAAGAGCTGGTTCTGCTTCATGCGGACCGAGCTATACCTCCGGGTTCCACTAGATCCTGGCTTCAAGCTCGACCCTGGATACATGCTTGGACACATGTTGAATTGCCAGACGTACCGCAACATCCCCGCTACACGGATGATTCCGGACCTGTGACGGCGATCAATAATTTGAAGCACAAGGTCCAGACTCAGATTGGCAAGTATCGTCGATCCCCTAGCGCCGTGCCTCAAGTTCATCGGCTAGCCGCCTTCAATGACTTCGCCAGGCTAGCTCGGCGGCTCTGCGGAAAGTCTATTGGAGTAGTCATGGGTGGCGGTGGCGCACGGGGTCTATCTCACATAGGCGTTCTTCGAGCTTTGTCCGATGCCGGGATACCAGTAGATTACATCGGCGGCACGAGCATTGGCAGCTTCATCGCTGGGCTCTACGCTAGGGAAGGCGATCTAGTGTCTACCCTTGGTCGCGCCAAGCGATTTAGCGGCAGAATGGCGAGTCTCTGGCGCATGCTGACGGACGTGACCTACCCCATTGTGGCTTACACTACTGGTCATGAATTCAACCGGGGCATCTACAAGTCATTCTATGATTATCACATTGAGGTGAGTCTGGCCGCTTGCCAAAAGATGGTTTGCCGTCTTTTCACCTGCAGTCCTTCTGATGCTTTCCTTGTCTAGGACATGTGGGTAACTTACTTCTGCAACACGACGAACATCACGCACTCTCGGATGGACGTGCATTATACAGGGTACATCTGGCGTTATGTGCGCGCATCTATGACCTTGGTTGGCCTTCTACCGCCTCTGAGCGACGAAGGAAATATGCTCGTTGATGGCGGGTACACCGACAATCTTCCTGTCTCCACTATGCTCAGCCTCGGTGCCGATTCAGTCTTTGCGGTCGACGTTGGTTCTATTGACGATACTTCACCGCGGCATTTTGGCGAATCGGTCAGTGGCTGGTGGATTTTAGTGAATCGCTGGAATCCATGGAGCACAACGCGCACAGTACCTACTATCACCGAGATTCAGAGTCGTCTCACGTACGTGTCTTCTGTAAAGACACTCGAAGAGGCCAAAGCTACGCCAGGAGTGTTCTACATGCGGATGCCAGTCGAGCAATACGGAACCATGCAATTTGGCAAGTTCAACGAGATCATGGAGCTGGGCTACAGGACTGCCAAGACCATGTTGGATAATTGGAAAACACAAGGCAAGTTACCGTCGGGCATGGTGGAGCACGCAGGCCACGGAAAGCAGCAGGCGTTAGGCCGGCCAGGAGCTGCAAAGCCCATTCGCCGCAATTCAATTTAGTAGTATATGGCGAAGCGTGTCGACACGCAATGTTCAACAGCCGAAAGGTGCAGATGTTGCTACAATGACAGGTATAACGGGTCCGTGCATCCTCATTCCAGGTCAAGAAAGACTCATGACCTCGATGTTCCGACTATTGCCCTTCGACACATCCGCAGCATCTCTAAGCTTGCCCTTCTTGACGTTCATCTGCCGCTTGCGCTCTGTCCCGAAAGCTTCTTTTGTTGCTTTCTTTTCCGTGCGACGTGCTTGCTTTTCCGCCCTGACTTGGGCTTTGCGTGCTTTCTTGTCCGCAGGCGCTTCTTCACGAGGTCTCGTCACAGTCTGACGCTTTGCATTGGCGTTGACCTCATCTGCGTCCATCGTTGCATCCGAATCGTCCCCAGAGTCGGACTGGTCGGAATTGGTCGATTCTTGCTGCGATTCGGTAGTGGGAAGTACCACCGGGAATCCCGTTCGCGGATCTATGGTAATTTTCTTGTCGGCTTTACTCTTACTTTGGGGACCTTTACGATCGCCATTGACTTTGGCTGCCAGCCGAATGACCCTTGGATGGTTCTCGAGATTAGAGTACGTTGCTGTGCAGATAAGTCAGCAAGCGCGTCGTCGCGAGACAACAAGGAGCTCGCTCACAAAGGATCGATTCGCAATCCCATTTCGTGTCATATTCATCGATATCCCTGACCATCTCCCACAATTCGTCATCCAAGGTCTTGTCGCCTTTCTTTCGAGCCAGCCGGGTTAGGCGCTCCTCCCGCTCTTGTCGCTTCACGTGCTCGAGCACACTCATCTTATCAAACTGCCCACGTATAGCACCGAGCTTCTCCACGGCCGTAGTGCTCGAGTCGCCCAAAGTAGCTCGCATCTTGCCGCCATGCACTTCGTACTTTTGCAAGAACTCGTCCATTGCGTCCTCGAGCTGCGCTTGTCGCAAAGCTGGTATTTCCTCTTCGGATGCCTCCTCGTTCGAGTCACTGTCATCGTCATACATCTGCTCAATCTACAAGTGAATAGAAAACCACGCGATCCTTAGCTGTGAACCATATAAGGCTTTGCGACACTAGCTCACCTGATCAAAACGATCATCTAGCGTCTGCAAGCCTTCATTCCTGAACATTGCGCTTGAGGACATTGAGAATGCAGATGCAGAGGCCATGCTTCGCTTGTCGGAACCTCGTCCAGCTCGCGGAGGTCGTCTAGCAGAGGCTGCTTGGAGGGCAGCTATTGTGTCTCCGCCTTCACTCGCTTCGTACTCTTCCTCTTCCTCGTCAAATTCATCGTCTGAATCGTGTGCAGCCTTGGGCTTCTTGAATTTCAGCACCTCTTGCGCATAGGCGGAATCGGGCCCAAAGTCCAGGCCGGTCGGAACTTCCTCCTCGTCCTGCCAATCTTCGTCCTCGTACGGCGTTTCACGATAGTCACCCTTTGCTGAGCCATCAACAAGGCTCGCGAAAAAGTCGTCGTCGTTGCTTGCACTGCTGGCGCCTCCCTGCTCGCCACTATCTGCGATATATGCATCGTCTTCCAGAGCCTCCAGGATCTCCCTGAGCGCTGGGTCCATATCAGGTTGGAGACCGCCTTCCTGAAATGTCTGCTCAAGATATTCTCGGTACGTAGTCTGCTGGTCCACCTGCGCACGCTTGTCTTCTTCTTCGCGCAGGACGGCGGAGAGCTTCGCTTTTCCTTTGCCCTTGACATCCTGGCGTCGCGGTGCCTCTACGAGATGGGCATCCACGGCCTGACCAACAGGCCGCAAGTGCTTCATGTAGTCATACTCTGTATCATCGAAATAGACGCCGAATGCGGCTGCTTCTCCTTCATTTGCTCGGATGCCATCGAGTCCGCCACTCTGCTCCAAGAGGCCTTCCAGGTCCTGTCGTGTCCGGCCCTGCAGAGTCATTGGGTCAGTGTCCATCTCGTTCAGACTTTGACAGGTGTTGTTATTGCCCACCTTGTTTCGCTGCACCTCTGCAAGAACACGTTCGCTGGCATCCTCATTAAGTGCAGGATCTCGAACACTCCGGTGCACGAGCGTGTAGTGCTTGGTATTCGGACCACGAAAGAGGGACTTGTTGCGATTTGACATGGCCGCGCTCGAATGTGACCGCCGCTTGGGCGTATATGGCGGCAGTGCTGTGTTGGGTGGTTCAGAAAGTGCTTCAGCAAAATCCTGATTGCGGCGATCACGTCCAGCGCCAACGGTGGCAACATTGTGGGCGGCTTTAAGCTGGCTCTGCAGCAATTCGGCGTCACGCAAGAAAGCTCGCCTCAGACAGCAGCAGCAGCAAGCAAACACAGCACACAACATCATTAGTACCGCACTTTTGTCTCTTTAGCACGCTACATATGTTGTTCTAGCATCCACTTTTGTGGCGGAGATGCGGGCCTCACAACTGGCTTCGGCCTGGCCTTCGCTCAACTCCAAACCAACCAACCAACCCTTGCGCCTTATGCAACGCCACACACCGCACATAGCCCTCGAGACGGACCAAGACCTTGCCAAGCTCTTCTGCACCCAAGATCTGCATCTTCTTAAGATTCTTTCCCGCTGGGCTTCTCGCATTTACTCTCTCCTCCCCTCCGACAGCTCGTAGACGCCTCGCTGCTCTCGATCACGCTCGCATGCAGCAATTCGGCGTCACGCAAGAAAGCTCGCCTCAGACAGCAGCAGCAGCAAGCAAATACAGCACACAACATCATTAGTACCGCACTGTTGTCTCTTTAGCACGCTACATATGTTGTTCTAGCATCCACTTTTGTGGCGGAGATGCGGGCCTCACAACTGGCTTCGGCCTGGCCTTCGCTCAACTCCAAACCAACCAACCAACCCTTCCGCCGGTGCAACACCCAGCAAGAAAGAGGACCTAAACGGGTTGGCTGCTGTGCTCTCGGTGCGATGGCTAATATCAATACAGGGCTACTGTTGCTACAATGGTTCTTGAATCCTGAAGAGAGAGTGATTCCAAGCTCTGACTTTTGACATCTTCTATTAACGTAGGCCTTCCTTCTTTGGGGCCAATTACTTCCTGTGCAGCTATTGGCTGTCTTTGTTAATCTCTATATACTACCATTGTCCATGTTGCGTACCTCTTGGCGTGAGTTGCTTTCAGCTGCAAAGCAATTCTGCAACTACCACTTCTTGCCGGGGCAATAGCAGACTGGCCCTTGACCTCCGATTCCGTATTCCTGGATCTGATTCGAAGTCTTCACCCAGGTGATGCAATAGCCGGTCTCTGGCATCTCGGTGATTGCATCCCAAGGAAGAGATGATTCGCCAATATAGTCGGTGCCCCACTCTCCAGAGGGCGATGTTCTGCAAGAGTATTCGGTTCAGAAAAGACCTTTACAAGCCGACCAAGCGACTCACTCCTTTCCGCCAAAGGTCATCCTAGCCTTGATGGGATTCCAAGAAGAGTCGGGCGAAGCCGCGCTGCCCCAACCTCGGTACTCGCTGAGAGGAATGTATGCAAAGTCGACATAGCCATCCTTTTCGAATGTGCTGTCCTTTGCCAGATCAAGGGTGTCGCGAGTGACGTCGAAGGCAGGGCAGCCATCGATAGTTTCTTCGTCTTTGCAGGTATCAGTGTCGGCCTGTTTGCCGCTATACTTGCAGTACTTTGATGCCGGTCGAGACAAAAGACTGCTTGATGGTTGGGCATCTGCAGTCGGACCACGAGAGGGCAGGAGAGAAGGGCGATTTGACGGCCTGTTAGACGGTCGGTTTGACGGCTTGTTTGAGGGCTTGTTGGAAGGCCTATTAGATGCGCCTCCTGCAGACCAATTGTTGCGTGCAACAGGATTGCGCATCGTAGCTGCGCTGACCTGATTTCGGCGTAAACGCTCAAGGGCTTTTATTTCGGCGATAAGAGGGGGGAAATCAGTCACGTGTTCCAACGGATCTACGCGTTCTTGCGCAAATGTAAGAATGCGTCTCACCATTGTAGAGGAAGCCACCTTTCTGCCCAGAGCCTGAGGAAGATCTCTTGAACATACGCGCCGCTGGCACTGGTGCGGGAGCAGCTTGCGGTGCCACAATCGGAGCTGCTGAGCTGCTCGCAACAAGGAGGGCCCCGAGGAAAACCACAAAAGAAAGCTTCATGGTGAGATACGTCGATGGCACTGTCGGTAGCTGTGTTTATGCCCCTTGTATGCTCCAGATGGTAAGATGGAAGGAGAGAGCCACTTGCGTAAGGGTGGGATAGCGCTCTATGTTGGCACCCAAGTTCGAACAGTAAGAGTGCGGATGATACGGTCTGAAACCTAGGAGGACTGAGTTCTGTAGACACTCGAATGAAGTTAGCTTGGCTTTACACTGATCCCAGAGTATGCGAGAAGATTCCCTTACACGGCGTACTGGTGGTATAATAGGTCACTGGGACCTTGGGTGACTTCGAGAAAGCCTGTGAGTTAAGAGCAGACAAGAGGTACGCAAGCAAGGACAAGCAGTCACTGGTTTTCGAAAGGCACGTCAGCTTTCATGAGGCTTGCAAGCAACAAAATAGACTCTCGCAGCAGTGTTTGTCGGACCTAGCCAGATATAGGTCGCCACAACTGCCAGCGGTGCAGCGGCTGTGGTGAAACAGGACCCCTCGCCGACCTATCCTTGTGCACAACAGGCAGGCGGCTGGATGGTCCGCCGATCCCCGATGTTTTCTAGTGACATGGAGCTTTGCAGCGCCTGTAGTGAGTGCTCCGACGATGACGCGCCCACTGCTGTCTTGAGCAGCCTGCGTCAGGTGTAGTGCACCGAACCTTGGCGGACCTGAGCTCTTGCCGACGAGTCCGCCTGCTTCATGCAGCAAGAACGGCGGGACAGCCTCTCGGTTCAGCAAGGTTTCAGTGTTTAGCGCTTTCTTATTATTGTGTAGTCCACTTGAGACAAGGGTCCTGTGCCTGTACATGTCCTAAAGGCGAGCTTGCCCGACCTGCGGTGATGGCTGGTCAGCGCGGGGCAGGATCAGCCGCAGATCCGCCTGCTTGATTCGGCACGAAGGCGCGGCATCAGGATCGGAGTGCCAGTCGACGCACGACAGGCGACAAAGAGGCTGACGAGCATAATACGATGCAAATGAGGTGTGAGAACCGGTGACGCCTTTGCCCAACTCAGCTGGAGAGCTCGCCCAAGGGTGAAGTTTCTGGACTTGCCATCTGTCGGTAATCGCTTCACGCGTAGCTGGACTGACAGACTGCGGATGGCCCTTCTTCCTGCGCCTGTGCACTGCATGGTAATCAGGGGCTTTCAGCATGAGGCTTCAAGTTGCTGTGCGTTGTCTTTCTGTAGCCGACACTACTGATGTCTCGGACGAGCAGCGCCTCGCTCGGTGTACGTGTACAGTACGCTCGTACTTCCAAATTGGGAAAAAGGCCAGCACCAGCGGCACAAGCATGGATGAGTGCGTCGTGTGTGGAGATACTGAAGGGTGCACTGTGCACCTCAGCACCGACGGCCGCGTAGATCAGCACAGACATGTCATCGTTGTGCACAATGGTCGTTGCAAGCGAATGCGAAGCGTGGAAGGCCACCGTCAAGGTGATCGGTCGCAGGTGTGGATTCGAGGCCCGTCCCCTTGCAGAGCCGTGGCCATGTGTGCATTCACATAGCAGTAATAGAGTCTTGAGTTACAGTTTGTCCCATGTCGGCCAGTCGCCATTCGCCTTATAGAGGCTCTCGCCACGACCAGACCGTGGCATGGTGGATGTCTGTATGAGCACGTGCAGTCTGCAACAGAGTGAGTACAGGCAGGTCAGCCAGTGCAAAGGCCCAGCGCGCGGCCCACATTCAGAGTGTGCACGGCAGAGACTCGAGAGCCATATACTGGCGCGCATCGTCTGCAAGCCTTTGTCGAACGATGCTCGGTGGCGTCAGGGCGCCTTGATGAGCCGCTGAAGCAGCCTCACTAGAACCGAGACCCAAGCTGACTCAAGTTGTAGTCTGGCTCATCTCCCTTGCCCTTTCGCCGGTACCCCTGACTAGCATATGAGAGCTCGTCTGTCGCTTGGGCAGGCTCTTCAGAAGCAGTCCATTGGCATCAGCAGCGCTCTGGGATCTCAGTCGCCCTCGACATTGTCAAGACACGCAGGATCGCCGGCTTTCAGGACCAGACTCATAGGAGCTACACGTCTGCACTCTGGATCACCTCAGTTGTGCCTAGACAAACGACCTAGTTGCGCTGCCGCGTCGCTGTCTGCACGCGTCAGCTCGCGATCACCCTCTGAACACCGCGCCATGAGCTCAAGCTCGACATGGGATCCAGCAAGGTTCACGTACCCGAGCGCAAGGCGCGTCGAGCACTATGACACTTTCAAGTCGTCAAAGCAGAACAAAGACATCCAAGTACTCGATCCGTACCGGTGGCTCGAGGAGCCGCCCAGCAAGAGCAAGGAGACAGAAGAGTTCGTCAATGCGCAGGCTGAGCTGACCCAGAAATACCTCCAGCAAGATCCTCACCGGGAAGAGCTGAAGGAGAAGCTCACTGAGAACTGGGACTATGCCAAATGTGGGCCAGCTTTGACCCACGCATTTGCGATCAGCTGACGTGATTCAAAACCAATGTCGCAGTCTCCACGCCCGGCTTGCGCAGGGACGGCTACTACTATTTCTCGTACAATTCCGGTCTGCAACCACAGTCTGCAATCTATCGCATCCACAAGGACAAGCTGCCTCAGACGTACAGCCCGTCGACCACACCTCAGGATGAAGAGCTCTTTTTCGATAGCAACCGACTGTCTAAGGACGGAACCGCCGCCCTATCGACCTCTTCCTTCTCCAAGACTGGCAAATATTGGGCCTACGGTGTCTCGCACTCTGGATCTGACTGGTACACTGCCTATGTGCGCAAGACTGATCGTCCACATGCCACAGACGCTGGTGAAGGCGAAACGTCGGATGATGGCCGCATGGAGGACATTGTTCGCTTCGTCAAGTACTCTGGCCTGACTTGGCTCCATGACGATTCAGGGTTTCTGTATCAGCGCATGCCAACGCAGGAACTTGATCACAGCCTCGGTACCGATACGGACAGCGCACAGAACGGCATGATCTTCTTCCACAAGCTAGGAACCAAGCAAGAAGACGATGTCTTGATAATGAAGGATGAGGATCATCCAGACTGGCTTTTCGGGCCTAGTGTGTCGTACGATGGACGATATCTTCTCATGCAATTCTCACGCGATACGGGCACAAAAGCCCTGACGTGGATCTTGGATCTGCATGGCGTCGACTTCACCGCATCTGATTTCGACAAAGACAAGCTCAATTGGCAGAAAATAGTCAATGAATGGAAGGCAGAACATGGCTATCTTGCAAACGACGGGCCAAAGTTCTGGTTTCAAACGAACGACGATGCACCTAAGTCGAAGATTGTTACCTACGATCTGACCAAGCCGGACGAGGTCAGTAGAGATGCCGTGGGCAATTCTACGGTTGTTTACAAATCTAATGCTGCATCCATCTATCAGGGCTTCAAAGATCTGATCGCTGAAGATCGCGAGTCCATCTTGTCATCCTCTTTGGTCATCAACCAGGACACGCTGGTCATCATCAGATCTAAAGACGTCAAGGATTTGATGACGATACACGACCTGCACACTGGCGAAAAGACTGGCACTATAGCCGATGGCATGATCGGTAGCTTCTCAGAGCTGAGGGGCGAGCGCGATCATACTGAGCTCTGGTTCAAGGTGACGAGCTTCAACAATCCAGGCTTAATCTATCGTTACGACTTCAAGGAGGGAGATAGACAGGAGAAATTATTCAGGAAGACGGAGGTTAAGGGTCTGCGGCCCGAAGAGTTCTCAACTGAGCAGGTATGTGCTGACAAAGTCAGCGTGATACTTGAGACGATATCTGAATCCTTTTTGTCGATTATGCGTCCGTAGGTCTTTGTCGAATCAACGGAAGGTGTCAAGGTCCCGATGTTTATCACTTCGCCTACGAGCCTCCCTAAAGATGGTTCAGCGGCCACCCTGTTATACGCTTACGGCGGCTTCTCCATCTCGTTGGATCCATTCTTCAGTGCGGCAGCGTTGACACTTTGCAAATACTACGGCTGCCGCTTTGCTGTCATCAATGCTCGAGGTGGCGGCGAGTATGGTGAAGCGTGGCACGAAGCAGGCATCTTGGAGCACAAGCAAAATGTAAGGTTTCATGGTATCAAGCAAGCGGTATCTGTAGCTGAAACACACATGCCTGTCGTCCCTGTGTAGACCTTCAGTGATGTTCAGGCGGCTGCAAAATTCCTGGTGGATGAGCAGTATGCCGCCAAAGGCAAAGTTGTGATCTATGGTGGTTCGAATGGCGGCTTGACAGCGCTGCGATCTGTGCAACAGGCTCCACACCTTTTCGGGGCTGTTCTGGCTGCAGTAGGCGTCATGGTGAGCATTGTGGTCTGCCTCTGTGTCCTTGCAGAGCTCAACACTACTTGTAGGATCTGTTGCGATACCACCTATTCACGATTGGCTATGCTTGGGCTTCGGACTATGGACGTTCCGACAACCCGGATCAATTCGATTTTGTGCACGCCAATTCGGCGTATCACAACATCAACAAGGACAAAGGGCCATATCCACCTACCTTGCTGCTCACAGCAGACCATGATGACCGTGTCAGTCCGTTACATTCGTTCAAGGTAGGTGACCAAACACACTCGTCCTCAGAGTACAGCTTAAATAGATGTCCCGCAACAGACGATAGCCGAGTTGCAGCACACGCTGCCGGACAATCCTCATGCACTGCTAATGAGGGTCGATCTTAAAGCAGGACATGGCGTGAGTACCGCTTTGAAGTCTGCCTCTGATCACAGCTGAGTGATCGCTATTCAGGCGGGCAAAAGTACTCAAAAGCAGATTGAGGAAGCCACAGACAGGTACAGCTTTGTGGCTCTCGCTCTTGGACTTCGCTGGCGAGGAGACAGCAAGCTTTGAATAGGCTAGCACGCAATCTGCCTTTCTATGACGCTAGCAAGACGAGATTGTCTACAAAGACGCTCGCTATTCGTTATCTTCGTCCAAGTCTTGTCGATCGCGAGCTTCTGCTTGAGCAGCATTACCGCCCCACAAACCGCGAAGGAAATCCATAACACCTTGACTGCTTTCGCCTGTCGCTTCTGGAGCTCTGTCTGCGCGGCCGCCCTCCTCATCGCTATCGGTCTGTTCACCGGGGGGAAATTGGCCAGGCAAGCCCCTATGTGCCCGACCCATGCCTAATTGCTCCAGCTGGGCCATCAGAGCCGCCTCCGTGTCGCGATCTAAACCTTGACCCCCATTTTCTGCCTGCATGAACTGGACAAGCCGTTCTAACATGCCTCGAGTGTCGGCTGACGGTTCTGATCGAGACGTCCCTGAGGTGGGAACGGCGGATGGTCGTTGGCGGCCTTCGTACATGCTCTTGAAGTATGCGTCATCAAACCCAGGACCGGGAGGTAGAGGGTCGAAAACAAAGCTCATGGAATTGAGCACGCTATGAGGCAGGAACTGCCGTAGTGGCTGAATGTCGGAAACCAAGATG
Source organism: Cystobasidiaceae sp. HBUAS51001 (assembly GCA_003351005.1). Classification (NCBI taxonomy): domain Eukaryota; kingdom Fungi; phylum Basidiomycota; class Cystobasidiomycetes; order Cystobasidiales; family Cystobasidiaceae; species Cystobasidiaceae sp. HBUAS51001. The sequence continues at coordinate 53,840 of QOZY01000135.1, read as the reverse complement.
TGCCGAAGGATACCTTGAGGTACACCGTTTTGAGGATAGGCCGATTCCACCCATAATCGTTTGCCAAACATGACGTCCGGATGCGACGAGTCGCCTACCCTTTCTACAGCGGTACGCAAAGTCCCTTGAAACCATTGTAGTACCTCCGGCTCTCGCCATAAGGTATCACTACGGTGCACGTAGAGATGCGAAAGCAATTGCAGGACGTAGGATGGTTTCGTGCTGAAGCATGGGAGAAACGACCGTCAGAGCATGCGAAATTGTGCATAGCGTCTGGTACTCACGAGAAACCTGTTTCTGGCTGCGCTTGTGCAAGGGTCGCTAATGAATCTGGCACCGCAAGCTGCAACTTCTGCAATAGCAAATGAGCCGCCAAAGGATACCGCAGAATGCATCGGCGGAGGCTTCCAGTACTTTCTTCGTGAGTCGACTTAGTGCTCTCCTCTTTGTGCCAGAGGGAGAGTGCTCGTGCGTAGTGCAAGCCTGGATAGCTGTCAATGACTAGGTGGCTTTGTTCTTCCAGTGCCGCGCTGTTCAGCATTGAAGGTAGTTCTTCGACAAAGTCTATGAGCCAGGTGTACTGGTGAGCTTTGGGTGCTGTGAAGTCAAGACTGTATAATGCATCCACCCAGTCAAACCAGGCACTGCAATTGATCAAGGTTCCAGCACTCACAAGAGGATTGCTCCGTATGGGTCGTCAAAAGGGGACAACCTGCGAGATGCAAATGTCAACCTCTGCCCTAAATCACCCTGTGCAAAAAATCCCGGCAGTCAGGGACTCACGAATACAGAAGCTTGGTGTGCTCGAACAAAGTCCGCCATGTTCCGCGCCTGCTCATGGAGCTGATACGCTTCTCAAGAGCCCTGTAGAAGCCACGACTCTCGATCCTCCCAAAGTCGAGCCGAACATTGCCATTCTGGATACCGAAATTTGGCGCAAATGCCTTTTCGTAGGCATACAGCGCTCTATCCAAGAAGTCTTGCGACATGCCTGGGTCACCCTGCTGTGCTGCCATATCGGAAAGACCCAAAAGCGTTTCGACGTGATAGGGGTGAACGTGGAGGAGTGCCATCATCTGGTTTGGATCCATGGATGCTACAGCCTCCAAGTACATTTGCGTAACCTCCTTGTAGCCTCGAGAATGCTCAAACGTCCATAGGGTTTCGCCCTGAGCTGCCTCAACCAGTTCCATTGATAGACCTGACTTGGAAAATGCAGCAGGCGGCCAGGCGGGCTTTGGCTTCGCTAGGATGCCTCCTTTGGCGAACTGTCTATGAAGTGCGTGGTGTGGATTCAAGGCTCTTGCCCCTCGAACTTGTGGCCGTGCTTCGGCTGACGCAACCACCTTTGCACCAAAGAAGCGCTTGAGCTCGCCATCTGCATCCAAGTTTGACGTCTCTACAGACAGAAGAGAGCGTATACGAGACGTTGCGATTGGTGCTGAGATATTGTTTGAGGAGTCGGGACCTCCTTGTGCGCTCTGACTTGCATGTCCGCCTAATTGCTGCAACGCTCGGTCAATCTCGTCAAGTCCGTCATCCGGCGCCGCGTGTGGCTTGCTCTTCTGTTTGTTCTTCTTTGAGCTATTTGATTTGCTCGCTGGCGAACTGGCTTGTGTGAATGTGCCCAAGCTTGGGACAGGGGCGGGAGCCTGCTCTTCTAGAACGCTGTCATCACGATCCGTTGCCACCGGCTTCTTCTTTTTCTTGTTCCGCTTCTTCTTGCTCTGTGGTCGCGTTGAAAAAGTCAAGCAGTGGTTTATAGCTGCGCCTCTGTAAGATGACAGCTGCTGTGCGTACCTTTCGCGCTGATGTAGTGTCCTCCGCCGCCTTTTCTTCATCATCGTCATCATCGGTTTCACCCGTTTGGTCAAGAGCCGCTGAAAGCTGAAGAGGGACAGAGTCGCAACTGAGCATTGCGCTACGAGTGTGTAGTACACGGAATCACTCACGGCGCCAAATTTGGATGTACTGGCTTGCGGAATGCTGTCCCCTTCATCGCTATGCGAATCGTCGGAAATACTGGTAACGTTGGCCGATTCCTGCAGATGTCCAGTTCCCTGAAGATCCAGCAACTCCTCCTGCTGACGACGGGCTCGACGAGACATGTTCACTGTTCTTCAAAGCAGTCACTGCCTCAGTAGTCGCAATGCAGACCTCTTCACTTGAAAGTCCGCAGTCGATCGTATCATCGTACAACAATTGTGGCAAGGAATACAGATGTGCAAGACTCGGTCCTGCCCATATTTCGAGGCTTTCGAACGGTAAGATGTAGTGGACACATACGTGCTCAAGAGTCTTATCTTGTTACGTAGGGTATGCCCGAGCGCATCTAGAAGAAAGGAATTGATAAGATGAATAAAGTACAGATCCGAAAGAAAAGCAAAAGCCCGAGAACGCTAGCTACATCGCATATTAAACGTCATATGTGAAGAACGAGCGTGGTTGTGATATTTCCGCTGCTGCTTTGAATGGTCTCGCCCTTCGTAAAAGCTGATTTTGGGCATTCTCCGCCAGACTGAGTTTGGGACTGCTGCACTGAACTGAATCGTCTAAAGGGCCAAGAGACCGTCGAAGACTCCTTTAGAATAGCATCCTCCTAGTTGATTTGGGGCAGTAGCAGACGGGTCCTTGTCCACCCTCGCCGAAATGCGAGTTGAACAAGGATAATTGGACCCAACTGTGAAGGCGAAGCGAGCCAGTAATAGAGAAGTTAGCACTGGCTTCTGCCTGGAGCTAGCAGTAGGGCCCACAAGAACGTACATGATGCAGTATCCTTCCGCTGGCAGATTCGCGATTTGCGCCCAATCAAGTGAACTCTTGCCGATGAATTTCCCGCCGGGCTGGTTGCTGTGGTGGTGGAGAAGGAAGTTAGGCCCGCACGGAGTGTGAACGGACATCAAGAAGCACTCACTTGTTGGGGTCAAAGTCGATGCCTGCACTGCGGACCTGCCAGCTGGAGTCCGGGTTGCGCTTAGACCCATACCCTCGGTATTGACTGAGAGGAATGTACTGGAAGTTGACGTGACCATACCGCTCGAACTTGTTACCCTTGAGGAGCTGCAGAGTCTGTCGTTCGACATCGTAGTAATTGGGCGAGTTGCAGCCGTCACTGGTATCCTGCTGCTTGCATTGGGCGGTGTCTGGCTGAGGTCCATCATACTTGCAGACGTTGGGAATGGGCGAAGTTTGCGTGCGCTTGCGCATGGCTACACGGCTGCCATCGTTGTTGTCCGTGCTACCGACAGATCTCGCCTCGCGCAATTTCTTCGAGTCGACCTGTGCACGCTTGATGCGGTCAAGGCCTGTTATAGCCGGCGGGATTTACGCGGGTGGCTTCAGTCGAGCAGACTCTACACGGGCGGGGAGGGCAGAAGAAGTGAACATACCGACGATACTGTCCTTGCTGAAAGCAGCATTACGCCTCATGACACCAGCAGGCTTGGGATGCGGTGCTTCGATCGCAACTGCCGCCGTCGACAGGAACAGTGCTGATATGCACGCGAAGAGTGAGACCTTCATGGTGGCTGTATTGCCCAAAGACCGGCGAGCAGACGAAAGATAGAAGAAGCAAACGAGTGAGCGGTAAGGGGGAGAGAAGAGTAGAGAAGAGCAGCTCTGCAACTTTGGGGGTCAGTGACGCCTGCGATTTCAAAAAGGGCTGGCAGGCTCGTGCGAGGGGCTGAAGGCGGGCGCGAGTGAGCATACTCCGTACCGCACTAGTGATGCCCCAAAGTCTGGCACCGAAGAGCTTGATGCTGTGTTTCAGATCTCTGGGTGTCTTTTGAGGTCGTCATTCCAATGATAGGGCTTCCTAGATATAGCTGACCTGGGGGAAGCTTCACTGCCCGGTCACCAAGGTGTGGCAGGGTAGTCTGCACGGCCGCCAGAGTGGAAGGAAGGAGATCAGTCAGAGACAAATGACTTGCTTTTGCACGGGCGATGTATGACCCCCAACCTTGTTTGTCACCTTGACGCTCGTATGCTAGAGAGCGTCAGCAGCTCAGCGCCAATTTGCTTCCGGCGGGTTGATTGACAGAGGCGAGCAGCGCCAGCTCTGCCCTTCAGTGGAAGGCACTGAGGCAGCACAGGCGCACATGAATAGGCAGATGTCGATGGACATAGTGCTTGCATGTCTTGCATGGCGCCTAAGCGGTATAGCGTGAGATGCATCGTGGGCTGTACCAGCGAGACTACAATATACGTTCCTAGAAAGGCTGCCAATGCATGACCTTTAGCAGCCATGAAGGCACCATCGTAGGGTATTCTTGGTCTTCTTCGCCTGTGCAGCTTTGTTCCTGTCGTCTTCGCGGTGCGTTGTAGTGAGAGAGCTCCCCGGCCAGCGATTTGCTTCCGGCAGCTCGCGGGATCGTCGACAGCGGATCCAAAATGCTCAGGGCAGGTACAGGGCCCTCAAAGCGCAGGATGCAAATGTCGGTAACTGCGGCAGGTGCTGCCAGCTAGTCATGCCTTGGCCTGTGCTTCCAGTATGCCCATATGATACTGTATTGCATGACACGTCGTTGACACACTGGCAGGCATGAGAGCGCAATCATTGGACTGCGGTGCTGAGCGTGAGGTAAACATGTCATCTTTCATTCGGCAGCGCTATTACCGTAAACGCGTTCTGCCAACGAGAGACGACTGTATGAGCCTACTGATAGTGCTTTGTAATTTGAAAGGCTAGCACGCAATATGCCTGTATTACGCAATACTTCTGTTTCAGTGCACCACTCATGAAAAGCTAACCTTGACATTGTGAATACCATTGGTTCACCACTACACACTTCTGAGGAGCTGCACAGCATGTAGTGCCACCATAGCCTTGGCCGCCGCATTGCGAACCATACGAGTTGGCGCATTGAGGCGATAGACACTGGGAATAATAGTCGTTCATGTAGGTGCAAGTCAGGCCGGAAACGCATCCAGAGCCGACATAGCCGTTCCCTCCACACTGATCCCAAAGTCGGCGTGTGCCAGTAGCTGCAGCCGATGAAGTCGTAGAGGTGGATGTGGAGGTCTTGGTCGTAGGCGAACTTGTGGGAGAAGTGCTAGAGGTGGAAGTCGCCGTCGCCGGCTTGCTCGTGTTGCTTGCGCCAGTCGAGGAAGATAAACCGGTGGTAGTCGCGCCTCCTCCGCTAGTGCCGGGGAAACAGACGGGACCCTGACCACCTTCACCGTAGTGCTGATTTGCATCGCTGTATTGTACCCAGATGATGCAGTAGCCCGTCGATGGTAGAGCACATGCAGCCAAGTAGGGAAAGCTGCTCTTGCCAATGTACGCGCCTCCGGGCTGGTTGCTAGTCAGCAGGAAGAGTTCAAAGCATGTCAGAAAAATCATCCTGCGACCGAGAACGTTACAAGCACCCACTTGAGAGGATCGAAGTGCATTCCGCACGACACCGGACTCCAATTAGAGGGTTTGGCTCGATATGAGCCACTACCTTGGTATTGACTGTATGGAATGTACTGCTCGTGCACAAGCATCACGCTCATCAGACAATTGTAGTTGTGTTGATCAATGAGGGCAATCTCACTTGGAAGTTTATATGACCATTGGGCTGAATTGTGCCGCCATTGGACAAGTCTACAGAGGATGCGCTGGGGATGTAGACAGGATCTGTGCATCCATCAGACACAGCTTGATTCGAGCATGCGGAGGTGTCGGCTTGTCGGCCGGTGTAAGCTGGAGACGCCGCAGATGAAGTCGAGGTAGAAGTGAATGTGACCGAGGCCCCTCGCTTCTGATTCGGATGCTTTTGCTTGGGATGGTGAACATCGTGTTGTGCCCGCTTGATCCGCTCGGATGCTGGCGCAGCGCAAAAGAAGACATTATGGCGTGAGTGCAGTGCGGACGGTACATCTGTGTGCTTTGGAGACCCTTACTTTCTGCAACGCGAGCTCTGTACAGGTTCGCTCGATGACTGAGTCCGCGCTTCTCGTGAGCGGCGGCAGCATTGGCGGGTGCAGCTTGAGCCGCCACTAGCAGAGCCAGCATGGCGGTTGTCACGTGAAGCAGCATGTCGTCGACTTTACCAGGAAGCGCGAGGTGAAGCTTGGAGATTTACAGTGCTTAACACGCTTCGATACGTAGATATTGAGGCGAGATGGCAGCGAAGTGCCTTGTCGTGAGGTTTGCAAAGATGTGGGAGACAGCGAGAGTGGATGCGAGCGCTGGAATTCAGACGCCCAGAAGCGCCTGCTCGTTGCAGCTGAGCCGGCTCGCGTGTGACTTCAGGGGTTTGATCTTGTCGTACAGAGCAAGCAGGGTTGGAGTGAAGAAGACGAGTTCAAAGGTGTCCCTGGTTGCTTCCTCCCTCCTGCTGCTGGCCGTCTTGGCAGCGAAAAGGCCACTTTTGCGTGCGTCAGGATTTCACAATGTAAGCAGCAGCAACAGTAGTGAAGGAAGGAAAGAAGATTAGCAACCGAGCCGGTGCCAGAACGTCAAAAGGCATCGTGTCTTGTCAGGGCCTTCTCGCTATGACGGTCGGGTGTGGAATTGCTTGGACCCACTGCAGCGCCTTTTGCGAGGCGGAGCACTTGCATGTTGCCCCTTTGAGGAGTACTAAGCCGTACAATAAGGTGCGCCAACCTGGCCGTAACCAGGCACTGGCCAGATATCAGATCTGCTTCCGCTTTTGGGAATCGCCTCGAGGCGAGGTGATCGGGGACCTTGGGATGCATGATACTGGCGGTGTAGTGGCTGAGTCTTGACGCGGTGGTCGCGCAAGGTCGCGTACAGGGCCAGCTTCTTTGTCTTGCTCTTGGACGTCTGGCTGCTGCTGTTGTAGAATGCCACCTGCTGTGGACGAGGGCATTGTTGCCTGTCCACGGGAGCTGGCTCTAGAGGATCATGAGAAACGCAGAAAGCGTACACTTTCAAGAGGGGACACGCTTGCTTCCGACGTGCATCTTTAATCCATTCAGGTCTTCGTTCCCTCACTCTTCGCTGCCCTGGCTATCAAACCAGCTTCCATGTCAACATTACGCGTGACCGTGTTGCTGCCGAAAGCCTGCACGGCAACCAAGAGACGGCACATGCGACGCAGAGGCAGTCGAGCGTCAAAGAGGACCACTCTGACTCTGTAACACCCTCGACATGCGGGAGCGCAAGGCTCGCCAGGCTGCAAACGCGCAGTCGCCCTCAGCGAACTCGATCGTGCTGCTATAGCTGCCATCTATCGAAGCCCAGACATCTTCAATAAGCGGCCAAAACGTGAATGACGGCTGATGAGCAGCGGACATCGCCAGCAGGGTGGTGCTGGATCCTCTGGCCCAGACACTGGATCGGCGGACAGGGCAGACGAGACGGTGCCGCTGTTCTCTGCTGAAGACGAGGCCGAGGGCTATCCAGCAGCACGCGTAGAGCAGGATGAGCACAACAGCACAGGTCGCAACACTCCAGCGGCCGAAGAGTCGCGCTATCCGCCGCCTAAATACCTAAAGTCCACCTACACGTCGCGAGAGCACGAATTCGACGCTTCAGATGACTATCTCGATGATGGCGGCACTGGAGACGATCAGGCGCGCAACGGCGGCGATGATCTCCCTGTTCTCACTGGTTTGCTGCAGAGCGCACGTTCTCGCGGGAGCATCGACACGCATCATCGTAGAGGCTCGAGCTCAAGCTCCATTGGTGATGCGGATGCAGAGGCCGCTGCTCATGACAATGGGCTGGTCCTAGGTGGTGGCCAAGGGGGTGGTATACTCGCTTCCGTCTCGTAGGCGCTTCGACATTGGGCTTTTATACTGTCGTGAGCATGTGTTGATGTCCTCTACATGCTGTTTTTGTTTCTCAGAAATAGTCAGTTCTTCGCTGTGGTCAGCAAGAGTGGGTTGACACGACTAGGCTGACAAACGAGTGTTGTATCTCCCAGTGTCAAACAGCATCATTGGCGCAGGCATCAGTAAGCTTCTGTTGTACAGGTGTCTCAATTCTCTCTGGAGGTCTTGGCTGAAACTCCCTCTGCAGTCGGTACGCACCCTCGACAAGTACTTGGTGACGTAGCAAGGAGCTGCTCGGTTGACTCCCTGATTCTTAGGTCTGCCGTACGCGGTACGAGAAGCCGGCTTCTTCACTGGTATCGCGCTGCTAGTCGGTCTCGGGATCGTGACGGATTGGACTATACGATTGTATGCCGCGACTCAGCTTCCTTTCCGCAACTTCCACTCGCCTAGGTTGCTGACTTGCGGCTTTACTATATTCCTGCAGAATCGTTGTGAACGCCAAATTGACTGGACAAAAGACGTACTCGGACATTATGGAAGCTTGCTTTGGCTACAAAGGTCGGGCAGCTGTGGCTTTCATCCAATTTGCCATGGCGTTTGGAGGAATGTGCGCCTTTGCCGTCATCTTGGGCGACACCATACCACGTACGTCTAGACTTCTTGCACAAGACGGCAAGACATCGGTGGCACATCTCGCTGATGCTCTTCCCACGCTCATTCAGACGTCTTGACTGCAATCATGCCAAGCTTTGCTGATACTGGCATCGGAGGCTTCCTTTTGTCTCGTCAGGTTGTCACAGGTAGGCTGGGAGATGTCTTTATATTTACGCGCGACAGACACGCATTCATCACCTGATATCACGTGCAGTGGTCCTCACTATCTTCGTTTCCTATCCACTATCCTTGTACCGCGACATCGACAAGCTTAGCAAAGCTTCTGCCTTAGCGCTTGTCAGGTGAGTTTGTTCTGGTCAAGGATGATGCCAGCGCGCCCCTTTACTGACAAAGCTATTACCTACCTACGAAAGCATGGGGATAATTATAGTTACTGTGCTTGTTGAAGGCCCCACTCTCGATCCAGCGCTCAAAGGCTCAGACAGCCCATTCACAATTATCGATGGCGGTTTCTTCGAGGCAGTCGGTGTGATTTCTTTCGCGTATGTCTGCCATCACAATACGCTGCTCATCTACGGCAGTCTTGTGACACCGACGCTGGACCGCTGGAACAAGATAACACACATATCAATGGCGATCAGTGTTGCTGCGAGCCTCGTCATGGCGCTCAGCGGCTATATCATATTTGTGAATTCCCCCGCTTGAATGTGAGAGCAAAGCCAGTCCGCTGAAATAGAGCTATTGCAGAGCGATAGAACAAGAGGGAACATACTCAACAACTTTCCCTCCGATCGTGCGTCCATAGCCTTTTCAGATGAAGACGTACTTAGTCCATGCTTTCTTCCGCGCCTACAGACTTTTGGGCCAACCTTGCCCGGCTGTGCTTTGGCCTCAATATGATGACTACAACGCCGCTTGAGGCATTTGTGTGCAGAGAGGTGGGTGTTTGCGCTAGTGCAATTCTGATAGCGCAGCCTAACCAGTGGGCGGAACAGGTCTTCGAAAATTTCTTCTATCAGGACCAGCCATTCGATCAGCGTCGGCATGTGCTTGTCACAACAGCACTCATAGTCTGTTCCTTGGGAGGTCTGTCGAAGCTTTCCCAGATTCGATGACGCTGTGCATGACTGATGGGCGTGCACTCAGTGTCATTGATGACCTGTGATCTTGGACTCGTGCTAGAGCTTACCGGTGGGTTCAGCGCAACCTGTCTGGCCTATATCTTTCGTAAGTCGGTGATGTCCAAGCGGCCGCGACAATGTACTGATGTATGCTCTGCCTTCAGCGGCTGCGTGCAGCTTGAGTCTTAGCAGTGACCGATGGTCGCATTCGAAGTATCCGACGTGGGCCTGCATGGCGTTCGGTGTGGTTGTCTGTGTAAGGACTATCGAATGCTTTTATAGCAAAGCTCCGCTGAGACCCAAGGACAGGTGCTTGCAACGACGCTTTCGATCGCCAAAGCCGGTTCAAAACCCCACAAAGTATGCTAGACGGGGTGCATGAAGCAGTGAAGTATTACAACGACAGTGTACCACAAAGAAGGCCGTCTGGGATGCTCGCCAGAGGCGGAACTACAACTTCTCACGTCGGAAGAAGTGAATCAAAATCATACGAAGCCATGCCATTGAGGATGGCTAAGTGCCACGGTAGAGGCCCAGCCTCGCCGCGCATGTAGAATGCGGACGTGAACGACCAACGCTCTCTCGCAAGCGTATACAGATCTATGGACGACTGTGCCACATCAGAGATGTGCTCCGATAGCGGTCGGTTATACGATGACAGCGTATGAGTCGTGACGGCCAGTAGGTCGATCGTGTAAGCACTGGAAGTGCCCACCGGAGCACAAGCTGCAATCATCTCTGGATCATGGGATGCCACGGCGGCCGGTGCAAAGACGGTTGCTCGTGCAAGGCTGTAATAGAGTGGAACTGTACCCTTTGGGGTACCCACGCACGTGTTCTTCGGCAGATCAGTGAAAACCGCTGACGGGTGTATCGTGGTGGAAGTAAAGATTGGATATTGGCCTTGCGCGTGCTTGCTCTCCGGAAGCGTAGGCAGAGCGATACTTGGTCTTCGGGAGGGGCCGCCATCCTTGTGGCTAATGGCAGGAGTTGCCATACTGCAGCTTCTGCTGTAAGTAAGGATTGAAACCATGCTCGGACGCGACAGTCCCGGTATAGATGCGTGCATAGTGTCGCACCAAGCTGCAGGTAGCCAGAGGAAGTGGGCTGTCAGCGCGCCGGAAAAGTGAATCCGGCAGAAGGGACTTCACCTTGTAGTTCTGGGACCGGCATGCTGTCCATGCGACTAATGCAAATCCTCCACTCGACAGAGGCAAACTCCCAGAATTCTTTCGCGAATGCCCACACTCGCCGTGTGAGATGTGTCACATCTGCGCCATCCACGAAGCGGGCGCGTGTAGAGTGATGCTCGCCGTGATCATCGATGGCCGCTAAAAGAAGCCACTTGCGATCATCTGAAAGGTGATAGCCCACGTGTAGCAGGCGGTGGCTGTCCATTACACTCAGAGCAGGAGGCGGCCATTGCAGAGCGAACTGTATCTGCGCAGATCTCTGCGGAACCAGCTTGAAGGCTGGTGCCATAAAGGCTCGAGAAGCTTGCACTGCCGCAGGTGGCATGGTCTGCCCGGGCTTTGTCTTCGAAGGTGGAAGCTTGTCTTTGCCCATGCGGGTAACATTGATGGGTAAACGGTCGAAGACATCGAAAACAAAACGGAGAAATACAGACTCGTGAAGAGATCCGCCTTCTCGCAGTGACAAGGTTTGCATCTCCGCCGCCAGGAGCGATAGCGGGACAATGTGCGGTAACACGCCTTTGCGCAGTAAATGCAGACGACCGCAAAGGTAGACCAGAGTGGAAGTCGGTTGGTAACATTCATCGTCCGCCACAACCACGTAGATGATGCACGTGTGCTCGCCGGCAATCCTCTGTATGAGCGCAGGGGCTTCGAAAAGAGTAGGGAAAAAGGCGCGTGAGTTGAGGACTGAGGTACCTTCAGCTTGAGACGTACATATTTCTGCAAGTCCTTCCTGTAATTTTCTGCACTCAGACAGCTTCGAGCATTCCAGCGTGAAAATGGCATCTTCCGCACTGCCGCCCGTATGTTTACCAAAGCCACATTTCTATCGCGCTAGCCTCAATAAGCAATGGAAAACGGCGGTCCATTTCATCCAGAAAAGGTCAGCAAACGCACCTGCCACAGCTCTCCAATACAGTCTAGCCACCCCGAGAGGCATTCCTTGGTGGCATCGTCCACCAGCGAACTAGCTGCCAGAAGCACAGCCTGCGTGTTCTTCGGCCGGCTGAGCGGCGAAAGGCCCAGCCTGGTCCAGAAGCGCAGAGATGTAATAGACATCTGCATGATAGCTTCGTGGTAATACAGCGAGATCTTTGTCGGAGGGGCGGGAACCAAGTGCTGTGCGAGTGATAGCCCAGAAGTCGGTCGCAACACGAAGGCCGAATTGACGGAAGGACGCGAAGGGTATGCTTGATAGTTTCTTTCGCGAAAGTCGATGTTTTCGGCCATATGCTGCATGAAGATAGTCGTTACGGCCTCCCTTTCGCCTCGGCTGACCTTCGAAGCATTCGCAGTGATCGGGTCCGCCTGATTCTCGTCCGCCTCAGTTGCTGCGACGTAGCGCGATATATCCTTGGCTACATGCAGTAGCTGGCCACTAACGATGTCGTCTAGCGTATCCGAAGGCTGAGCCTCGCGACTTGCTGGTTTGGCCGGCAAGTCCTCGCTGTCGGAATCGGAGCTTTCCAGGCTGCTGAGTGCACCTCCTCGATCCAATCGTTTATTTCGTGGTATCCAAGAACGGTTGTTGGACGAGTGAGCCTTCGTCCCTTGTTGTCCAACGTGTGACAGGGCACTTCTGACTCGAGCGGCCCGGTGCGCTCTAGTCTGACCAATGAGTCGCTCTGTTACGTTTGTCGTAGCTACGCCGTTCCCAAGCGAGGCATCATCGCTATCTGATGATGGCGGAGAAGGCAGGAAGAAAGGTAACGGTCGATATATGGCAAGCCCGGTCTCGAAGGCCACGGTCACAGCAGCACCTGGAGCTTGTTCAGAAGAACGGGAAGACGATAGTTTTACGATTGTCTTGCGATCTCGCGGGACAACGTCTCCGTAAGCATGCTCACTTTGGCAGCGCACTGATGAAGCCGCTGTTTCCAGCCCAGGGCCATTCCGAGATGTCAAAGCTTTGTCCACGCTCATGATGCTATCCCGCGCGTGGAACAGTCCGGATTGTTCAAGACTAGGCAATTCTAGGGAGATTGCACTGGATCGCAAGGTTGCCGGAGTATCGAAGTGTTGTGCAGGGGACAGTGGCTGTTCACTTAATGATCCATTGTCAAGATTTGCAACGGTGCCGGGTGTTTTCATGGTTTTCGGCATGAGATGCCCAAAATGGTCGATTGGCCCGCTGGACCCCACGATGGATGCAAGATCATCTGCTGTTACAGCCAAGGCGCCTGGAAGCGTATTTGACTGCGTGGTTGTAATGTTCGCTCGAGTATGTTGAAAGGTCTGAGCGGCGTCAGGAGAATCGAAGAAGCTGAAATCATCATCGGTAAGGCCTGTTGTCTCGAAGAGGCCGTATCCCGGAATGGTCTCATCCGTAAAATTGCCATATGCACCGGAATTTCTACCAGAATTGACTTGTGTGACGCTATCTTGTTCTGTTTGAGCGGGATAGTCCCACGAGAAATCTCGAAAAATATCTGCTATGCTTTTTCTACTGGCTTGGGCATTGGCAGTATCTCTTCCAGGCGCAAGTGTGGACTGGTCGCGGTGGATGCTTGGTCGCTGAGGCTCTGCCAGAATCACCGAATCATAGCTCTGCGCTGCAGTAGCATCTTGCAGTTCTGCAGTGGGCACGGCAGGTGATGATTTCTGAAAGCTTTTTACGCCAGTAACCCTGGTCAGCTTTCTGCTGACAGACTCCCAAGTCGGTTGCTCAGGCTCCGCGTCGAATTCGTCTTCATCAAGTCCGACTGCTGCGTAAGATGGCTTGAGCGTTGCAGTGGCGTCTTGAAAATTACTTAACACTTCCTTGGACTTTGAGGGCGCGATAGAAGATGGAGTGGACACCGGGTGCGAGGAGGCTGCATCGTGCGCAGGCACGTCACCCTTGTGCTTGCTGCTTTCTCGTTCGGCGCTTTGCCTTTCTATGTGACGACCAGTCCAGGAAGCCAGGGTTTTGCTGCGTGAATTGCGCGTTTGAAAGAGTAATTTATGCACAGCTTTGCTCGATGACTTGGCGATAGCGATGCGCAGCCGCATAGGCATCTGGGATCTGACTATGTCACTCGTCTTTGTGTCGCCCTTCCAGGTGTGTCGTGGTGAACGCAGAGCGAGGGAGGCCGGCCACAGTATTTGCGCTCCTTCGCCAAATCTGCACAGAAACCAATCGTCTCCTAGCGCTGAGCTATTGCAGTCCATACTGACGCCAAATTGGGCTTCAAAATCCTCGCGTGCAGACGGCAGGCGATCCTGCTCGGCAGCGACCTGCTTGAAGCTCACACCATTCTGGTGACATCCGAACCAACGTGAGAACACCGCTGGTAAGGCTAACGGACATAGCGTAACCGTTTCACCTTGCTGGACAGAATAGTCTACTTTGCGGAAGCTGGAAGCATTGCTGGACCGATGTCTTATCGCACTTGACGGTCGAGTCAGAAGCTCCAATTCTGTCGGCGTTGTGCGAAGGGATGTTCTGAGACCTGCGGCAGTGTAGTAGGACTGGCATCGGATGAATGTACTCCGTCTTGAGCTGTGTGCGCCATTGACATTGGCAGAGTGACATCGCCTTGAGGTTGTTTGCAAAGCGTTACAAGTAGCTGGCACGTATAGACAATCGCCACACTTGACAGCGGCTGCATTTTTCCTCAAAGAGGGCCCGTAGCTGGCATTTTGGGCGGTATCGTCCAATGGTTCTGCACAGGCAGACCCAGGCGCGGTCAACATATCGGCCACGTTTGCCAGCATGAGATCCTCTACTGCTTTGATGAAAACTTCGCTAGCTGCAACAGCCTCTTTGTTGCTGGAGCTCGCTATGCTCAGACTGCTCAGAGAGAAGGGTGCTTTGCTTGCCGCACCAAGGTGGCTATTGGCCATCATTGTTGCAGATGATGACGATTGCTTCGTGGCTGGGTGCAGAGAAGTAGGGGGTATATATAGGCCATTGTCGTTGTAGAGGCTTGGGAAGATGTCGGAAGGCGTGAAAGTACCCGAGAAGTCCAGTTCGAGAAGTTCTGTATCCAGCTCAAAGGGATCGACCTCCCCATCTCCAATTGTGCCAAAAGTGTCTGGCTGGCTTAGATAGAAGAGATACAGCCTGGTCGATTTTCTACTATTTCCCGGGCTTGGCGAAGCCTCAATTCCAGGAACTCCATTGTCCTGTCCGGTTATGTAAGCCAAGCGGCGAGGCAGTCGACCCTCTTTCATTGGCAGAGCTGGCTCCGTCCCCGAAGATGAAAGATGCTTTGATGGCGCGTCTTTCTGCAAGAAGTATCGCTTGCCCATCTCAAATGGGTCGCAAGTGCTTGACATCTCACAATTCTGAAGCAGTCGGGTGATATCTTCCATAGCGGAATGATTATTCGGACCAAAAAGTGCTTGGATTGACGGATGTGCGGCATAAGGAGGACGCGAAGCAGTGGGAAGGTCACGGTGAAAATACTTGGGGCGCTTTTTTGCTCTCTGAGAAGTTGAAGAGCTATGTTGTGCGGAGTGGTCTAGTGGGGTGGAGCGTGCTTTTCCATTGCCTTTGTCGTTCAAAAGAGAGAAAGGGGAGGCAGAGAACCCCTGGCCGCGCAGTCCATTTTCGAGAACCCCCAAGCTTGGGCTTAGAGAGCCACTTTGAGAATGCGGATGAGCCCTCTTGGCAGGGGCCAGACCGGTGGGGGTTGATGGTGGTCCAGACGAGGCAGAACTCACCTGGCTCTCCCTGAAGCATGCCCACCGAACGCGCCATGGTGTCTGTGCCTGACTGATGCTTGAAGTAGCAGAGGAAAGGCTTTGTGGAACCGCTGGTGAACCTAGTCCTAGACCACTTGCTGGAGTGAAGGGCTTGTTTTCTGATGATGCGACGCGGGGTGTTGAAGATTGGAGCGACGGAGACCCGAGACTTGCAACGAACGGCGCTTTCGATTCTTTCTCCCACTGATTGGAAATGGCAGCACTCTTCTGGGTGACGGTGCTTGCTAGCTGACTGCTGTTCGAGAGCTTGTCGCCAGAGTCAGTCGAAGCCGGGTTACGCTGCGGTGGCGGCGTGAGCGGGATTGCCCATTCCAGTGGGATCAGCTCCTGCCACAGGACGGGGATCGGCTCGAGGAAGGAAAAGTCTCGATTTGGTGGTTGCGGTCCGCTTGTGGTGGTGCTGCCTACATTGCTTGCAAGGCTAGAGCTTGGAGCAGCAGCGCCACCAGGAGTGGAAGCCACGGGCGGATGCGGACTTGCTGCAGACGAGGGAGTCGACGGAGTAGCCATCACAGGGCAGTCCAATCAATCTGTTCACACTGGCCATGCAGATGTTGGATCAGCTGGTGTCGCCTGGGATTGAAGCTTCGGTGGTTGGACACGCTGGACGGGCCTGTGCATGAGCTCACCCCGCCGAAGTGTCAGGCCATATCAGAGAGGGTAGCTCGTCGGAGTCTACACGCAGGCCTAGCTGACGCTGCATGAGTGCGTTAACGCCTCTTCAGACTCCATAGAGGCCGCTGTTCCATCGGTGACAGGGCAAAGCGCAGGTGGATCTCGATTACCTTTTCAGCGTTCCTGCTTGACTCTGCACGCACACGAGTGACAGGCCACGGTCCGCCAGATCAGCAGTACTCCGTCTCACTCCCATTCATTCTTATCACGCCTCTAGTACCTGTAGCAAGACTTTTCGCCGCCTATTGGTGTTTCTCGTCTGCAAGGCTCCCCGTCACCGCCGCCTTCAAGGGCTCGAGTATGAACGGTCAACACTTTCCAAACGCTGGCGAGGCTACGCAAACGCTGTCAGGTGGACAGGACAGTAATGGCAGCAATGGTGCCGCTCTAGGTAGGCACATTGCCATGTGTCTGGCGGTGTCGTGCTGTCTCAACCGGCCGCTGACGCAAGGAACCCGATTTTCGATACCATCCTCATTCTGCACACCGCACACGCTTACCCTTGTGTGGCTCCTGCATCTGGTGACACCGATACTCTGATCGTATCAATATCTCGATAGTCAGCATTGGCGAGCACACCATCGACACCGTAGCCGGACGCATCCTCTGCATTGCAGACATTCGAGGTACGATCAAGCCCGCGTCCAACGAGCTTCTTGTGTCTCTGTGAGATTCAGCAACTGACCTCTGCTTGTCTCTATCGTTATTCGTCATCCTTCCCATCTTTCCTCACTGCAACAGGCAAGATTTCTCGCTTGAATGAGCTCGCTGAACGCCACCAGGCAAAGGCAATTATTCACACTGGCGATTTCGGCTTCTACGGTAAACGGCTAGCAGCGAGCTTGGAAGCGGTGGTGCGCGTGTTACTGACGAGGTCTTGTGAAACACAGACAAAGACTCCATCGAACGTGTGTCTGATAGAACCCTACGCCACGTAGTCCAGTATTCCTCTTTGATCGACCAAGTCACCCGAGAAAAGTACTTTCCAGTGGTAGCAAACGCAAAAGATGCAAGCAAGACTCCTCTCTCGCTCGGTCAGCTACGCGAAGCCCTACTCAATCCTTCTCCCGAACAAGTGCAAGACCAGCATGGCCAAGATTTCATCCTTTCCGAGTTTCCCAAGCTCGTCCGCGGAGAGATTGTCCTCAGAGTCCCTGTCTACACTGTTTGGGGAGCGTGTGAAGATGTGCAAATCCTGGAGAAGATCAGACTGGCCGCGGACCCGGTTTCCAGCTCCCCGCAGAGGACCGGTCCCAGCAAAAGCGAATATGCAATTCCCAATCTTACAGTCCTAAGTGAAGGAGTGACACGCGTGTTGAACATTGGCGGGGTCAGACTCAGGCTCTTTGGTCTTGGAGGGTCGCTAGTGTATCACAAGCTCTTCGACAATGGGGAAGGAAACGCTACCATTGCAGGTGGCAACGGAACCATGTGGACTACAGCACTGCAAATCGGAGAGCTGATCGATACCGCACAACGGGTACGTTGAATTATATGAGCATCACGCCTCATGCGCAGATGCTGATCTTTCCCGTTCCACAGGTTTACGATCCCAGCGAGTCTCGCATTCTCATCACGCACGCTTCCGTCGGACGCGAGGGACTTCTTGCGCAGCTTGCAAATGCTGTCAAAGCGGACTTTACTGTATCTGCCAGTCTCCATTTCCGCTACGCTACTTCCTACAACGACTTCGCTACGCATTACAGCACCGAAAGTTTCAGAAACAAGTTTTTAGCGTCAAGCAGGTCCTTCATGGAAGTTTACGAGAGCGTGAAGCAGCAGGTGGACAGCGTTATCGAGTAGGCGTGTTTGCTTCTATATGGTTGGCCACTATTGATGGAACTTATCTGGGTGCAGCGATCAGCAAAAGAAGCTCCTGGCGAAAGCTCTTGGTGTGGTCAGTCGTATGCCACCTGAAACTGGAGAAGATCCGGCTTGGAAGAACAGCTGGCACTGGAATCTCCCAGACGCTCTGTACGGAAGCCTCGTTCTGGACATCCGTGATGGGCGCGTTGGCAGCGAGATGAGATCGACTGGCTTCAACTTCGCTTACCGACTCAGTGCCAACAATGCCGGCAAGCTTGGCGCTGTTGGGCAGGGTCCATCTCATCAAGGAGCGCATGCTGGCCAGGCGGGTCCTTCAAGAAAGCCCCAACAAGTTCCTTTCCAACAGCGAAATGTCATGTCCGGTCTGCAGAGTGCGCCACAGCAGACGCAGCCGGCTCCCGCTCAGGGATACATGGGAAGGTCGGAGGATGCTGGAACTGCTCCACGATCCAGCAAACCTGCAAATGCTGCTGGTAGCCCAACTGCACTCAACAAAGGTCCGCCGACCTCGAAAGACTTTGAAAATCTGGCAACCGAAGTTTTCCAAAAGAAGTCCGCTGCGCACATTGGTCCCCATGTTGGCACAGCTCCAGGGCCGGGAGCGGGTCGACCACGTGGTACTGCTCCTCTCAAAGATTATGTAGCGTCCGAACATCGCAAGAATCAGTCAAGCAATGTCAGTGTCGGCGCGGCAGACGGCGTCGACAGCACCCACCGAGACGTAGGGCAGAAGCATGAGGACATGGCGGCTACATCCGAGCTCAAAAAACCCGAGGCTGTTGGTAACAGTGATTCTGAAACCAAAGCAAACAATGGCCACACGACGCCTGGAGCGAAGAGAGGTAGCTTCGCGTCTCGTCCTCCGCGCCCTCCCCGTGACGATTCCGCAAATTGGCGTGACAGAGTTGACGAGGGCAAGACTCAAAGCCAATCTGAAGCTAGCGGGACCGAGTCCCCAGCAGGTACAGGCTCTAGCTTCCGAGGCGGACGAGGCCGAGCTTCCTTTCAAGGAGGCAGGGGCCGGGGCGATTTCTCAGGTCGTGGCGACTTCGCAGGTCGTGGCAGAGGAGCGCACAGATCCGATGTCAGGCCAGATGGCGACAGCCAGGGCCCTAAGCGAGGTGGATTTGGTGACGGCCAGCGAGGAAGGGGCCGAGGGGGCCATCGCGGGGTTGCCAATTCTAGCGTCGATGGCAAGGCAGCCAGTCCAGCCAATCCAGCGCCCGAGAAGCCAAAAGCAAACATACCAGAAGCAAACGCTTGAACAAACGATCTTGCGATAAAAGATCTGTTGCTTTCAGTTCGGGTAACACTTCGAACGTTTCAGCAAACGCCACGATGAACGTCCGCCACGCGGGACTACACGCGGTCAGACCTTGCAAGGACTAAGAGCTTTTTCAACATTGTATCTATAGTTGAAAGGCTAAAAGAACTCCGCAGCAAGCAAACTCACTCGCGTAGTTCTTCCTGGACAGTCCCAGGGACGCCTTCAAAATCTATCAATCATGATTGGCGAACGCAACAATTGGTTTCAGCGATAACGAGGTCTGCCCGAGAAGCAAGAGTATTGAAGCACACTGATCAGTCGTTCCTATGCCTTATGCTTCCAACTCTCTGCATCCGCCGCCGTCGAGAGCAGCAGTCTAATCCCGGACAATCCAGGCCGGGTCTTGGGTCCACTCGCCATCGACAATCGCCTCCAGCCTGAGAGGTAGTACTGTTAGGGACTGAAATCTTTTCGTTTCTCTGCGCAGTATCATGCTAACACATAACGAGCACTGGTGATTCAGCAAGCAAGTCACAGGCGGAAGTGGCGACTTGCAAAGCTGTTCAACGCAATTGCAGAATTTGCACGCAGAGTCCACAGGTACTCTGTACGTCGTTGCGTCCGTCAGGCGTTGCGGACTAACAGATTTTCCAGGCTACGGATCTTTTATGCGGCCATGCCATCATCAACGAAAGATCTTGAAGGGGATGTTTCGTCGGCCGCGAACACGTTAATCTCTTACCGTCTTGATCAGCCGAAGCCGCGGACGGTTGTGACCGTGCGCCCCTTGCCTCGGCAGAGCAGTCTGGCTCAACACACAGGGGGTCTCCCCCGCTTTTACACGACGACCGATACTGGAACTCCCGCCGCATATCGCACCGTCGGATCGGGTCGTATCTTCAATCTGTCGAGCCACGCTCATACTCAACGTCACGGTAACGCGCACCGACCGGACAGCGGGCCTGGCCATCCAG
Organism: Cystobasidiaceae sp. HBUAS51001; assembly: GCA_003351005.1. Lineage (NCBI taxonomy): Eukaryota > Fungi > Basidiomycota > Cystobasidiomycetes > Cystobasidiales > Cystobasidiaceae > Cystobasidiaceae sp. HBUAS51001. The sequence continues at coordinate 33,748 of QOZY01000135.1, read as the reverse complement.
GTAAGCTACCTTTTGATCGCTCCGCGCATTCATACGTTCCCTGCGATGACGCGCTCCTTCAATTTCCAGAAGAAGTCGCACAGGCTCGTCAGATTGCGGACAGACAGACGAGCTTCGCTAGCAGGGCCAAGCCTCAGCAAGACACTGTATACGCCAGTTTACCTGCAGCAATACAACGCGTTTTAGAGTGGCAGGCAAAAGTTCCCTACCAGCAACCTCCAGTCAACTACGCAGATGAGGAGCCTGACGAGGAACAGTCTATGCTGGACCTTCGACTGCAGGATGTCTCGCCACACCTTTCGTATCAAGAGAAAACGCCTTCTACAACATTTTCGCCTGGTCTTCAGTCGGAGACAATCGACACCTTGCCGCCGGTCCAGTCTGCCACACATCCATACCCACGGGAAGTTCCACAAAGACCGGACATGCCACCGAGATCTGGCGAGACCGCTCCCCCTGCTAGGACTTTGAAACGTGCCGGACCTATGGTCCTCACTGCGGAGCCTGACGATGACTTTGCTGCTTCAGTCGCTACGCCGATGTCATCACACAAGTCACAAAGTCAAGAAAACTCACCCACCGATATGCTTGAAAAGGAGGATCCAGTCCTTACGCTTCAGGAGTCTCGGAATTGGGAAAGTTGGCAAGTGCAGAAGAGGTCAGAGCCCAACGACGTGCTTGGGGCCCCTGGCAAGATCCTAGCACTAAAGGCCTACGCGTCCAGCGATAGCACGTCATCAACAACACATTCAGCTTCCGACCCGGCGAAGACCGGAATGGGCAGCGGGCAAGCTGGACTTGAAGACAAAACCAACTCATCGAGAGTTTCGCTCGGCTTCACATCGGTAGACAGCCCGGTAACTCGGTCAACCTTGAATTTAGCTATTAGCAAAGAAGAATCTGTACCGACAGGCGGCTCTCTTCATTCTCAGACTTCATCTCGTTCTGCGCCTCTATCACCGCCAGCACTTGTGAAAGGATGCATCACCGACGATACCCCACCTCGAGCATCCGCGACAACGATTGCTGCCCCGCTTTCGTTTCTCGATCTCGAAAACGAAAGAATCCTGACCTTTCCCGTAAATCGTAATATTGACAAACACAAAACAGGCGAGGCTATCGCCAGCTCTACCCTTCCACTCCAGCTCACGCCTATAATAGATCCCGCGACGCTGGCGAAAGGCTCGCCTTCTGTTGCGGAACGTCCTCGAATTCAAATCGATCAGCAAGAAGCCACTACACATCCTGCAGAGAAGCAGCACCCCAGTGCTCCCTCAATAAGCATTTCAACTGTCCCTAAAGCCATGGCTGAGTCGCCGGAGTTGGTCAAACACATCCTCCCATCCCCTTTGCCCCGCAAGTCCATATTGAAAGCTGCTCTTTCTCCCTTCTCAACACCTGGTACTCCAGCACCACTTGGCGCACAGTCACAGTCGCCGAAACGAGTTGAATTCAGAGAAGATGTATCCGAGATTTCAGAGTCAATCGTTAGAACAGAAGCCGGAATGCAGTTCGACGATTCACACGACCGGCCCCTGGGATTAAGAGACCTGCTCCTCAGCGGTTCCGAAAGCGATATAGACACTGCAACTTCGGCTTCCGACTCTGCTGGGCAAGTGCCTCGGTCTCAAAGCTCGCCGTCGTCATCGCATGTATCCGCGCCAGCAAGCGAGGCCACAGCAGCTGCTCAAGACGCGAAAGCCCCTACATTGGCCAAAGCAGCGGATACATTGGTCTTCCCGCCGCACGCTGCAGGCCAAGCATATCTTCAAAATCCCCAGCGCGAACCGACGAAACATTTAGCGTCTGTGCAGCCTCATGGTAAGCAAACTACCGTGGAAATTGCGGATGAATCAGAAGAAGGGCTCCAGCCACGAAGCGTGGGCGCCCAGAAAGTGATGAGTGAGAAGCAAAGCGTGTCCGGGCAACAAAACGATACTCCGGCCATGGTCAAAATGACATCAGGCGCTGAAAAGCTTCAGATACCATTGAAGCCGAGCAGAGAGACGACAAACGTGCCTGATCATGTCCCGACCCCCGGGATACCGCCAATAGCCAGCAAGGCCGTTGAAGGTGAACGACATGACGGTAAATTTCGGCCTACTGCAACACTTTTTGGAAGACCAGAAGACAGAGCGCCATATGACGATAGGTACAAGCCCAAAGCTTTCAAACGGAACGGGCGCAGATGGCTCCAGTATCCCTCCGATCTGGAGACCTCGGATATACCTACTGTGCGCAGTCTCACGCTTCCCTGCAAAGACTTGGCCGCTGCCTTGCAGTCTTGTAGAGTGTCTTCGGTATATGCCAAAGTTATCAAATTGGCATATGCATATCATTGCGACCTAGAAGACCTCAATAAACGCCGGAGTGAAAGTTGGCTACCGTGGGCTGAAATATGCATCCGATTAGTGACCAGAATGCAGGACGACCTGCATGCAGGGACATTCAAAGATAGGTGGTCGAGGGGCAAGTATACAACAGTGATAGGCGATTCAGTGAACCCCGCTGCTCACACAATCCGAGGAATGCTGTCGTCGGCCATCTATTACATACGTGTAGGACGTATGTACACAGAGGAAGCACAGCGCACATTTGTCAATGTAAGCGTTCTGGACGAGGAGCAAGTGACGTTGCTGAGTTAAACCATGCTTTCCACAGATCATGACAGAGTCCAGCGAAAATCAGCGCAGCCAGCTAACGGGCGTCATTTCAGCACCAGTAACGCAAGCCGCTTCCAAAGTATACACGGCCTTCAACGCAATGCGACAGTATTTTGTGCATCTTGATGCAGACATGCGCGAGTGAGCTTTAACTTGCATTGTACAGACACTTGGAAACCATCGCAACTGGTCTGAGCTGGAACATCATTATCCAGGGTATCGGAAAGTCTTTATGGAACATTTCACTGCCTCGCACATTCCGAGGTACAAAGATTGATGACGCAGAAAGAAGCATTGACCGCAATGCCGCAAGATGCTGCCAAGGTGAAATTGAGAACAGATGACCTAGGCCAGTGGATGCAGAGCTACTTGTCCGTTTTGCGCACGCTTGCCAAGAGCCTTTCCTACAAACGCTTCGAGGGTCAACTGACTGTAAGTTATTGATGAGCCGTATTATCGCCAAATAATTGATGTGATCACATTATCTAGCATCTGCGGAACCTGGATCGCGTTTGGGTGGAGGAAGATCACAATTTTGGCCTCCTGCGGAGCATGTTCTGCTTGGGCATCTTCCTCCCGCGTGAAATGCGGACAAGACTAGTAAATTGGAGATTCGAAAACGTTGCGGATCTGGACAAAGCCAAGAGGGAGGAGGCTGACTTCACCGATGGCCAACCAGGGACACCTTCCCGTTCAAAGTCCAGGAAACGATTTGTCAGAGTAACAAGACTTGGCAAAAGGATTGTCACCTTTGCGGGTCCCAAGATACAGCGATTTCGGAGCAAAAGACCCGCTAGTCCACTTGCAAGCTTCGATGACGACGAAGACCCAAATATCAATGAGGCACAAATAACTGCAGTAGCGACGCCCAGTGCTACATCGGCCGCAACGTCTATTACATACCGTGGCTCACCTAGCCGCAAGGCATCTCTGGCACCGGGTTCGGCCAGGCCAATTATGACTACATTTGAGCAACTGCGACAGAGGGCGCTCACTGTGGCATCCGATATCACAGATCCGACACATCGTGACTATATCAATTTGGCCTTGAGCATACATTGGCAAAACCTCGAGCATCAGCAAGCAGGCCATCTCAGTGGCTTCCAGGCGGTTCCGCCGTTGCCTCAAACGAGAGATCCGCATGCTTTACAGGAGCGCAAACAAGTTGACGAGTACATTCTGCTGATTGCCAGGGTGCAAGACCTCGCAAAAGTTGAAGCGCTACTGCTTGACGTCGTCGGTGAGTCGCAGTTCTGCACTTTCATGATGTCTGTACCTTTGCTTACCATGACTCTGTGGATCTTAGGCATGTGGGACCCAGAATTAGCGGCTACTCACGCCCGCGACAGCCGACGAGGATGAACTCCAGAACTTGGCATTACTGTACTTCGCGTTTCCTAATAGCAGTATTTGTCTACGCCTTGTCTGTCTTTTCCTTCGCACGCGTTCATGACTCTGCACGTGCTTGAATTTGATGCGCCTCTTTTCCCGCGCACAATAGTGGTCTGGTTAATGCGTATAACCGACACGACTGCTGAGCCTATCGGTTCATCGGCAGACTAAACAGGATTTTATGTTCGCTGTTCAGCTCGCAGCGCTGACTCCTGCTGCTGCCTGTTCGCGGGCCAGAAAAGCGCATGGTGGCGACACCAGCCTCATCAAGCTGCCGCTGGCCTCGCTGCCGCTTGCCTCTGTTCAGATTCGCTCGGGCATGGCACCACGACGTGCCTTCGAGGACGGGCTATTAGTTCTGTGCATCAACATGTCATGACTGGCGTCGTCGCGCACGCGTCTTGCGCCTCGCTATGGCTGGGTCAACTTCGTTGCTCAAATTTCGTCCGCACCGTTTCGACATATGATTCAGCTCAGCACACATATCACGCTGAGCACCCCAAATGTGAGTCGCCTTCAAGGAACCATACACTTCTCGTCAAATCCTTTTCGTCAGTCATGCGCAATTCTCGTGCTTCTTCCTCACATTTGGATGATAATTCCCAATCAAAACGCCTAGCAGTCATCATGCGCATGGACTCGCAAGAGCTCCAGAGCCGAGATACTGCGATGCTGGTAGTTATAATACCTTATAGTCATAGTTACACTGAATCATCGGTCAACACAAGCCTTCCCCCCCCCCCCCTCCCCCCTCTTTCTCAAGCTGCTTCCCTGTTTCAGGAAACAAAGGCTGATACCATCTTTCTTCTAAGTTCTGATACAGGTCGCTCGTATTGCAAGGGACAGACGTGACAGCATTATCATCTAGACGCACTCTTTGCAGCACCTTCATCATCATCCCTGCCTCACCCGTCATATCTGTCCAGAATCAAGCAGAGCCACGTTCTGCACTAGGCACATCTTCTCGACACAGCTTGATGGGTCAACAAGGCAGATGCCTAAGGATTGACTGACCCCGTGGGCAACCACTATTTGCGAGGAGACAGATCCGCCGCGGTCCTTGGCGTGGACGTGCTGGTTCAGCGATCTGCATCACACTACTTACCTGTCCACCGGGTGTGCGAGTGATTCTGGAAGGTTGAAGCAAAGAAGCCCGCCTAGTACAAGCGTCTGTACCCTCAAACCCTGATTGTACGCACAGTCTCAGTTCTTGCAATGTAACACGCCTCCATTGAGAAGTACGTTATAAGAGTAGAACTACATGATTGCTCCGTACTCCTCGCTAGCTTTCCGCAATTGCGACCCTTTGGACTCTGCCCTAGCGATGAACGGCAAGAGAGGTCTTGCGCATGGAAGCACAAGCGCCTCGACGTCAGCAGTCTCGCGTCATTCATTCGATGTGAATGGCCTAAGCACCGAAGGCTTTCGCTCAAGACCAGCGTCGCCGGCGCCATCTGAACACGATGTCGACAGACCGGTCTCGCCCATGCTGGGCCGCAGCTCGAAGCCTGCTCTGTCGCGCAGAGACTCTCTCAAGGACAAGCTGAAGCCTCGACCACTGTCAGTGAATGGCGTGGACAGCGTTGCTCATCCCCGTCTGGACGCTGGGAGTAGCCTGGGCCTGAGCAATGTGGCACACCTCGAGCATGTAGCGGGCAGCCACAGCGGAGCCAGAAAGGCGGCGCATCCACTTGCAGCCAGCTCAAATGCGTCCAGTGGGCGAAGCACACCGACTCCTGGCCACGCTGGCTTCCTCGACACCCCAAGTGCCTCTGGTGCCTACTCGAGCCGGCCGAGCATAAACAACGTGAAATCCGACTATGAGGGCGGCGACGAGCGGTCACCGCTGCTTTCAGTCGAGGTCGACAGGCCATCTACCCCATCGATCCAGCAACGCGAATATCTGCGCATACCGCACGACTATGACATTGACTTCAATATCCCATCTTTCATTTCCACCGAGCGCGGCGGCGTGATCAGGCCACCGACGTTGAGATCACGCATCCGACTACACTGGTCCCAAGTCTGGGCCAACGCTATCTCTACGGCTTTCCTTCTTCTCATCGTCATCTGGGCGCTTGTTGCACGAAGTATTGGGTACGTGCTCAGCAGTCTTCGCGGCACACACAAGCCTCGTCGCCCACGGCCATGGGATCAGCCAGCCAAATGGGACAAGGAGGAGCTCGTTCGAGACGTGAAATACTATGCAAGGAGCTGCGGCTACGACATCATCGATCAAACGGTCACCACTGAGGATGGCTACCATCTGCGCGTACACAAGGTAATTGCGCCCAGCCAAATTGGCAAACTCCACAGTGATGGCAGGGGTGGCTTCCCGGTTATCATCCAGCATGGCTTGTTCCAGTCAAGCGGGAGCTTTGTCACATCAGAGGAACGCAGCATTGCCTTTTGGCTTGCAGAACACGGTGGCTATCAGGTCTACCTTGGCAACAACAGAGCCGTCTTTGACATGGGCCACACCAGCCTTAGCCGCAATGATCCAAGATTGTAAGCCAAAAATTGCAAGGGCCCGCTTAGCTTGCTGAAACCTGTCTCATTCGCAGCTGGGATTATAATATCAGAGAATTGGCACTTTATGACCTACCTGCGCTTGTGGAGCACGTCAAGAAGGAGAGTACGTTCATGCTTTGATTCCACATGCGGCAGAGCCGGCTGCTCATACTGACGTTCTCGTCAACAGCTGGCTACGACAAGGTTGCATTCATTGGCCATTCGCAAGGCAATGCAACGATGTTTGTGTCATTAGGTGAGGCATGTTGCCCTGCGTATTTCCCGAGGTCTATAAATGATTTCTGTCTCTTGCAGCTCGAGGCATGCTCCCATCACTTGGGGAATCGCTTTCGCTCTTCGTCGCGCTCGCGCCAGCTGTGTATTCGGGTCCGCTCACGCAAGGCTTTCCATTTACTGTTATCAAGCACATGGATTGGCGGCGATGGAAGCGGATATTCGGCGTTCTTGACTTTATTCCCATTATGCGTATATCTTATGACTACACGCCTAGTCTTCCTTTCGCACTTCTTGGCTATCAAGTCTGTCTCTGTGATAAGCCTTGTACCTGCACCAGTTTGCTGTGCTAACCAACCTTCTCTTGGGTCCGCAGATGTTTGCCTTCCTTTTCCAATGGACAGATGCCAATTGGCTCCTTCGGCGCAAGCCCAAAATGTTCCGCTTCACCCCTTCGCCTGTTCCAAGCGCGGGGATCTTCTGGTGGACCGGCCTGAATGGCTTCTCAAGTCGAGGTTGCGTTCTCAATGAAGAGGTTGACAGGTGGTACGAAGAGAGCTTCCCTCCTCTAGCTCTGTATCAGTAAGTGTACGTACCCCGTGAGTGGAGGCCTGGAATCTAACGAACTATCGTGGACAGCGGCGGAAAGGACTGCCTAGGCAAGTGGTCATACTATTATCTTCGCGCCTGGAATCGCAGGGCTAATCTACAGTCCCGACAGTGCTCTGTGACCGCCTTATTGAACGCCTGAACCGTCATGAACCCCACGTTCGGCTCATTCGAGAACATAAATTGGAAGAAGGCGAGCACTGCGATAATTTTTGGCATGTCGATGCCGTCGAGAATACGTAAGGCTGTTTCAGGATCCAGTAGTACTATTTCTCACCTGCTGAATGAAATCGGATCCAGGCTGGTGCACATACTTGAAGATATCGAGCGGACGCGTCCGAGGTATCCAGAGGAGCTAGACTAGCTCTTATTTTCGATGTATGAACCGCAGTATTTTCGTTTCTTGTATACATTGCCGCCAAGTTGAGAGCGAAGCGCGCCTGGTGGCAAGTTACTTGCATCGCACCCCTGAATGGGTACCTTGGCGCAACTTATGAGACAGTATACATGCAAGCGAGCATCGTCAAGGTGCCGTACTACGCTCCCGACGAGCTCGTGATGTCTGGCTCAGCCAGTCATTGTGGCCATGGGTGATCGGACCTGCGTAGCCCAACTTCAAGGCCGTTCAGCTTACTGTACCTCTCGTCGCTGCGCACCAAGCACTGATCACACGAGTACACGTCTCGGGATTCCCTGCTTGTCTTACATCGGCAAGCATGCCGGGAGCTGCTGTGGTGCCTTCGGGCCTAGGTGCGTTCTATAAGGCGATTTCAGGCAGCGCCGACGGCGAGATAGACGTCGCAGCGATTGGATTGACGCTGTTCACTTGTCTGCCGCGTCCTCTATAGCTTCCTGCTGTGCTGTGCTGTCCTTGTTTGGCGTCGTGATCCTCACAGCCCTGGGCATGGCTTTTGGCGCTGATGCAGAGGTGCGTGCAACTTCGGGGTCTCGAATGCTTCAGCGCAGTACGTGGGCTAAATTTCGTCGTCCAGGTCCTCATGGGCGGCCGTGAAGATCCAGAGGATGGCCAGGTGTGTCACTTAGGCCTATGTGCCGGTCCATTCAGCTCATTGTCCTCACTTCATTTCACGACTGCAACAGGCTGTGGCCAGGCTCTGCTATACAACGGCGGTCATCTACGCAGTGTCAGTCCCAGAACCAAGCATCTTTGATAGCCAAGCTAAACAAATGTGGTTGACTGCAGCTTCTTCGGCGTCTGTGGTTGTCAAGCCCTCACGCATGCCCGCTACGCTCGCCAAGGGCAGGTCCGCCTGTAGCAGGCAGCAATTGTTACACGACACCGAACACGACCAATTCAGAGCACTTGAGCACTAGACGATTCGTGCTTTGAACTTTCCACGGCATCACAATGATCCGTCGCATTTCAGTACAAGTTGTGAATTGGATGCACCCTGTATATCTACCTTGTAACAACATCACAACTTCCAGCAGAACCCCAAGCTGGCAGCGACATGCTTCGAAAGATACTCTTCAATCAAAAGTGATTCTCTTGCCTTGACTCGGCTGTATCGCCATAGTTTCTCTGGGTGCACTGGCAAGGGCCGCACCAGGCTTTTTCCTCTTCTCTTTCGTCTGACGCTCCTCTCGAAGAGCCTGCCGTTCTGCCTTGTTGGGCTTGTGCGTCTTGACAGCGACGTCCTTGAACGGCTGTGCAGGTAGTGGAGGTCTGTAGAATGCCTGCTTTGGCATCTCCTCGTCCAGAGCTAGAGTCTGAGCGGCGGGCTCTGCATCGTAAGGCGTTTTCCTATCTGGCCGTCTTTGGCTATCTTGGCCATCACGCTTGCGCTTTCCACCTCGTGCTGTGACCTTGTCGTCACCTTCGGCAGCACCGTCCATCCTACCTCCGCCTCTGCGCACGGCATCGGCACTGGCGAATTCGACGGTGAGTGTCCGACCATTCAGATAATGGTTGTTGCCGTCAATCAGCGATTCTGTCGCTTTGGTGGTAGTGTAGAAGTCGACAAATGCCCATCTGAATGATTCGTTGCGCAAGTATGCGGAAAAGTCGTCAGTTCCGCAAGCTCTTTTCTCCACCCACAAAATGACATTCACAAGATGCTCACCCTTTGCACTTCCCGCTGTCTTCAAATGTGCCTATGCGCACCTTGCGAATACCAGCTTTGCCTCCCTTCGCATTTGCATCGGGCGCTGAAGAAACTTTGTGGTCGTTGTCTTCCACCGTCTCATCGCCCTCGACCACATCTTCACTATCTGTATCTTCACTTTCATCAGCACTCTCCTTGCCTTTGCCTTTACTATCTCGCTTGCTGCCTTGACGCTTTGTCCACTTGCTGCGATTCTCCGCCCGAGCTTCGAAGGCTTCTTGTATCGTCTCGACCTGGGTAGAGAATGCAACATTCAGGAGAAGCTGCCACGACTGATGGCTTTGCTACTTACGGTGGCATCATAACCCAGATTGCCCAGAAACAACGTGGGTGCAGGAGGATTCTTTTGACGGTCCAGTATCTTCCGGGAACTCTTTGACAGCGTCTTGTCGACTGATGGTGCCTGGCTGGTAGAAGCGCCGCCAGTACCAGCGGCATTGTCACCACCGAGCAAAGCCTTCTCCGCTGCAACTGCATTCTCATTCTTGGGACGGCCTTTATAGTCGTTTGCGTCTTTGATGAGCAGTCTCCTGCCGTCCAGATTCTCTTCACTCATAGCTATAGCCTCTGTCATGGCCTCACGTGTGTCGAAGTCGACATAGGCGAATCCTTTGTTGCCCTTGAACTGGGTGCCCTTGGGCATATTGACGCGCGTAATCGTTCCACATAGGCTGAAGAACTCCTTGAGCTGCATTGATAGCAGTTTGATTTCGTAGACCATGCGCAATCAGTGCCACATCCAGATTTTGCGATTGATCAGGTGGTTTTCAGCAAGCGGTGAAAAGCGTCAGTACAGCAGAAAAGCGAGCAGATGACTGCATCAGTAGCTGACCTTGTCTGCGTCCGTCTTGAAGGCCAGGTTGCCGACCCAGATGCCGAAGCTTGACTTGGACTGCCTGCTCGCTTGCGCTTCGTTGACAGCTGCAGCTGGCTTTGTGCTGGTCGAGGCTGCCTCGCTCTCCTTCAGTCCACCATCAACAGTCCCGGAGCTCGCTTTCTTCTTGTCGAGCTTGCGTCGCTTCCTCTGCTCAGCATGCGACAGGACCTCGACCTCTGGCTCGTCCGCGCCCTCTTGCGCTTGCTCGACCTGCACGCTGGAGTTCGCCACAGTCTGCGCATCGTCTTTGAGTCCCTCCGTCTGTGCTGCCAATGCCTTGCGCTTCTTCGCTGCTCTCTTGTCGTCCTGTGTCACAGACATCCTGTAGTCTTCGACGAGGCCACGCTCTGGCTTGCAAGTTGGCAGCTGCAAAACCCGTCCTGCTCTTCACAATTTCCAGCGCTGGATGGCTGTGCTCACCGCACAAAAGTGCTTTCGTTGAACAGTCTGACAGCGGAACAGCTAGACTCTTCTAGAGTAGCGCGATCGTCAAAGCGTTGAGCAAAAGATGGTGCACAGCTCGCGTAGGCTCGCTGAGCAGCTCAAATACGGTCAACTGGAGATGCTTGCTTTGCTTTGCTTTGTCTCCCTGCCGGTGACCACTGATTACTCAAGATCTCGTAGGGTCTTGCAGATACGATCGCACTGCATTCGTGAGTACTGTGTACTCTATCAAAACCACTATCAAACCCACCTAGCCGCCTAATTCCCTGTCACTGACAACAGACACACCGGCGTGCCACGTGCCACCAGTTTGCTCGGGATCAGGATCGTCTTGCGAGCATCAAACAACTTCAGCACACACCATTATGTTCAGACGAGGTGGTACTCGACCCAACGCAGCATCAGGCGGCGTGTTCTCTTCCCAAAGGCCCGCAGGCATCCGAAAAACACCTTCGAGAGGGCGCCACTTCAGCAATGGGCGCCGTGTGATGCACCTCCCTAAAGATCCTAAACAGACGCCTGGGCGTGATGAGCAGGGCAACATCACTGGCAGAGTACCAGAGACCGAAGACACCAGCAATCACCCTCCGCAACCTGCACCAAGACCGGTTGACCCCAACGTAGTGACACCTCCTGCGCAGAGAGAACCGAGTCCTGTGAGGCAAAACCAAGGAGGAAATGCCAATCCAAATGCCAGACGCTTCGCCTTGGCTCGCAGGAGGTGATGCAGTGCCAAAGTACGTACGCGTCCGTTTTCTCCTTACACTCGTAACACATTTGTCGTTCCCTCTTCTTCTTCAGTGTGTCTGCCTTGCCAGCTTTTTGTGTAAATATCTGTCCCTCGAAACTTCATAGATTCGGAGACCTGCCCAGCGCTTGTATGTGACGAGTAAGCAAATGCTCAGCGGCTCAACGTATCTCCTCAACAATTTGCATCGTGGCAAACAACAACAACGTCGCGAGACTGCATAACCTGAACAAGGTACAAGTACAGATGTGTGTTCAACGACTCGTCTTGCCTCTATGACGCTTGAGGCCGAAGTGCGCGCAGTCGCTCGGCTAGTCTGTCCTCTTCGACGGCCACCTTGTCATTCTTGTCCAACTCTGCGACTTTGCCTTCTGTAACTGATTGTTCTGCTAGACCGTGCTGTACTTCGATGCCAGCTTGATCCGCCACCTGCATGCAGTGCGTCGTACAAGTGGGTTGCGTCAGTCACGCGTAGCGAGTTAAAGGGAAGGAATCTGCCGAAAGAGCCAGCGCACCTTTTGTAGCAGAAGATCAACCTGCTCCTGCGGTGTCGTGTTTGCCGTCGAATCGTTCATTGTGTCCTCCATGTAGCCCGTCTGAACATCCAAGTCTGTAAACTGCTGCTCAAACTTGTCCATGACGAGCGATATCCGCTCGAGATCCATGGTCTTCATGGCGACGTCCATGCCTTGAACGACCTTGCCCATGCTTCCTGTAACCGCACGCATCGTCACTGCCGTCTGCACGCGTGAGGTGACCGCATCAATCCGCGATGACAGGCGGAGCAGATTAAGCGACTCGTTCTTCTTGCGGATGGCATTTGCCGCATAGATCTTTGCGCCTTCGTTGTTGCCCTTCTGCAGGGCCTTCTTGAGCTTCTCTAGCTCCTTCTGCTCGTCTTTCGACGCCTTTGACGACTGCTTGGACAGCTGCTTTGCTGTGAACTTGAGCGAAAAGAGCGAGTCTGACAAGTACAGATGTCAGCTCTCCAAGTATAAAGAGATCCAAAGCGCTTCATTGCCCACTCTCTAGTGCGCTCATCGCTGCTTGCGGTGTCTTGACTGCGAATCGCCACGAAGTCGACCAGCGTGACAGCACACACGAGCAAGGTCAGGCTGGCTGATCGCGCGCTGTTCACTGCTTCCAACATACTCGTACCCATCGAAGCAGTGAGCGGGCTCGTTTGTCGGCCAGGCACTGGGCTCTGTGAGCCGCTGTGCTGCTCCAGCTACCGCCTCGCTCGCCGGACTGCTGCTGGCTGGCTGGGCCACGACCACCCAGCTCGAGGCCTCAACAAGCAGTCGAAGTAGCACACGCTCGGCGGCACAGAAACCGTAGCGAGCCTGAGAAGCGAGCTACGACGGCTGCACATCAGAACCTGCCCGTATCGCAAACTCTGGCTTCCTCGACGGCCCGCCATGATATCGGTCCTGCACATTTGCAGCTACGTGGCTGCAATTGTCGCGTTCCTCTTTGTGACGCTCAGTCTGGGTATGTCGACGGATAACTCAGCATGCTGCACAAACAACCGCTGAATTCACCACTCTGCACGCGTCTACGCTACAGCATCAGGGCTGCTGTACATAGCCGAGCTTGTCGAGGAACATAGTCGGGTTGCAAAGGCCGTAGGACAGCGGGCTATATACGTAGGCCCACATCCACTCTTGCGCTGCTGCACGAGTATCCACTCACCTGGTATACTGCCATCAGACGGTCATTGCCTTGCACATACTGTTCAGTATCTTTGATGGCCTTCCATACCACCTCACCGCTTTTGGCATTCTTTGCCATTTGGTCTACTTGCAAAACTTCAGCAAGACGTGGCCATTCATCTCCTTGACCTCGTTCAAATTCATCGCTTCATGCATTCTCGTCATACTGGATCACTTTGCGTGGTTCTTTCACTTCGCCGAACGGGCCAGGGAGACTAGCAGCGTCCCTAGACGGCCTGGCTACAGAACAGGCAATCAATGGGATCCGAATCGTCTCGGGCACAGCAACCGATATGCTGGTTTGAGAGAGCTTTCCTTCATGGACGTGGCCACCTTCTTCGGCGTCTGCGTATGGCTCGTCCCATTCTTCTTGTTCCTGAGCCTCAGCGCAAACGACAATGTGCTGCCGTCACTCGGAGAACAGACGCCTCAGATCAAGACCACCTCGGCATCAGAGCAGAACTCGCCCAACATCGAGTCAGCTGCCTTTCCTTCGGCACCTCCAAGCATGCTTTCTGCTCGCTTGCAGCCACTACAGCGCTCTTCAATTCTGAAAGTCGCACTAGATCCTCTACTCTCCCTCGTACCACGTATTGGTTCAGGGCGATTCAGATCCTCTCGCTCACAGCGTGATGGTCTGATAGCGTCACCACAACCATCAGCACCTCCTTCGCCCGGAATCTACGGGGGTCCCGCATCTCCTGCATACTTTGCTACCGCCAACCCGTCAAGTAGTGCAATGCCCTACGATCCCAGCAGCTTGTCGCCGCAAACACCATTTAACAATCGCTTTGGCGAGCACGCAGCTCTGCGGGGCGCAGCCTCTAGTCCGCAACTGCGATCTCCTCCCGCACCTAAGCGCTCGGCTACTTCTCCGCCAGGGGCGCCATTAGCAAGGCAAGCTGGTCCGCATATATCTCCTTCGCGCTCTCCCGGGCCAGCAGATACGATGCTGCCGCCCCCTTCGGCTACACCTCCACCGCCAGCTCTATCAATGCAGGCCTCAGAGATTGGTGCGGGCATTGCACGGTCAACCAGCCCCTTTGCATCCTCAGGGTTGGTATCAAGGCGTAAAAACACTTGAAATGCCAGTATTTCCACACGCTGGCGCGTGCTGAGGCCATAGAATATCCAACTGGCGGTTGGCAAAGAACAGTGTAGAGTCGATGCAATCAATAAACTATGCTACTTTGCTAATTTGCATCGCGACCAAACTCTGTTGGAGAATGGCTTTACTACATGGCTGACACTGCCCCTGCGTGGTCCCTAGCGGCGTCCGCCTCTTCTTCGTGCGTTGTGCGCTTTCGGCCCTTTCCAACAGGTATGCCCGCAAATCTGTCCCGAAGCAGCTGATACTTTCTCCGTTGTTGTATCGATACACTTGGCGATATCTTGCCCAGCGCTATATCGAAGTGATGGGCTCTCACGCGAACGCCAGATGCGTTATTGAAAGAAGAATTTGCTTCTGGCGGTCCAGTGCTATTACTCTCCATCGTCGGCGGTAGAGCCTCCCGCAATGCCGCTACGGCGGCTTCGCGTACTAGAGCACCCAGATCCGCGCCGCTAAATCCATCACATCTAGAGTCGGCCGCCACGGCATCTAGCTGGACTTCCTCTTCGTCAAGCGGCGTCTGCCTTGTCAATGTCCTGAGGATCTCCTTCCGCTCTTCAACGCTCGGTAAATCGACATAGAGAAGCTTGTCCAAACGACCAGGTCTCACCATGGCCGGATCGACCATGTCTGGTCTATTGGTAGCGCCAATTACAAAGACCTGCTTTCGAGGCGTGAGACCGTCCAGCTCCGTCAGAAGAGTATTGACAACCCTTGCAGAAGCTTCGGAAAGATTGTCGTCTCGCCGTGGCACCAAGGCGTCGAGTTCATCGAAAAAGATGATGCACGGCGAGGACGCCCGTGCGCGATTGAAGACTTGCCGTACTGCCCTTTCGCTTTCACCAACGTACTGAGGAGAGACAGCAGAGTTAGCATAGGCTGTAGGCATGACCACTGGCTTCACGCACCTTATTGAGCAATTCTGGACCTTTGACACTGATGAAATTTGCTCGACTCTCGTTGGCCACGGCTTTGGCAAGCAGAGTCTTTCCGCAGCCTGGAGGCCCCCACAGCAAGACGCCACATGGATTGGCAATGCCGACTGCTTCGAAGATTTCGGGGAATTTGACAGGCTGTACAATCGCCATACGCAGCTCGTCCCTTGTGTCATTCAATGCACCAACATTTGACCACGTCACGTCGGGCACTGTGGTGAATCCTTCCCTCTTGCTGGATGGCTGAACTTGCGTCAAGGCTTGTTGAAAGTCTTCCAGACTAATGCTGAGAGGCTGAAGCTGATCTTCTGTGAGAGGTTCGGGGTGAGCCTTCAGGAATGAGGCGATTGACAAGATTTGCAGCTCCGGCGGGAGATTCCTGAAAATATTGTTTGCGGCCGGCTCCTCTGGAGCGCTGACTTGAAGAGGTGCGTCTCTTGAAGCGCTCTCAAGCGAGATGCTTTCTAGGCTTGGGGGATCGAGCATCATACTTTCGACGGTATTGCTGCTGTCAATGACCTCTTGAAGTTGAGTAGTGCCCAATTCCCGAAATATGCGTTTCACTGCTATTATACCAGCCACGCCAGTGAGGGCGCTCAAATCGGCACCAACATAGCCAGGGGTTGCCTTCGCCAGTGCACGAAAGTCAAAATCGCCAGCTAAGCGTAGTTTGCCGGAGAGAACTTTCAAGATTCTGGTAATTCATGGACCTCAGTACTGCAGACACAGTCAGCTTGCGAGAAGTACGCGCACTGCTCTCTGGCTCGCTCGTCTGGGACGCCCATAGCTATCTCGTGGTCGAAGCGGCCCGCGCGCCGCAGTGCAGGATCCAGACTATCGGGACGATTTGTTGCGCCAATTATCATCACGGGCTTATTGTCCGTCTTCTCCCACGACAAGTCTGCTTGCAATCATTTAGTCGGCTCTAAAGTCAGGCTAGCAAGGTGGGACTTACCGTCCATGCATGTCAACAATTGAGCAACAATACGCCTTTCCATTTCTCTTTGTGCATTCTCTCGTTTCCCGGTGATAGCGTCAATCTCATCGATGAAAAGGATGCACGGTGCAAGTTTCTGAAAGTCGAATCATCAGCATACAGGCTGTGCAGGCACCGACTAAGACTTACGGCCGCTTCTTCGAAGGTGTCTCGAAGCTGCTTCTCCGACTCGCCGGACATTCCAGAAACGATAGACGGCGCTGATATACTGATGAAAGCCACCCCTACTTCCTGTAACATGGTTCAATGATCAGACTTGTGTTCCTACAACGAAGGACATACTGCTCACCCCGGCTATTGCGTTTGCTAGCATCGTCTTGCCACATCCTGGCGGACCATATAGCAGAACGCCGCGAGGAGGTCGCACACCCGTATGCAGGTATATTTCGGGATGGCATATTGGCATAGCTATGAGCTCGAGGACTTGCTCTATGCAAGCAGTAACTCCGCCAAGGTCGGACAAGCGCGTGCTTGGTGGTTTCCGGGCATTTGGCTTCGTAGGACCAGCCGCTGCCTTTGCTGCCAAAGCAGACGAGCGCGAGCGTTTGGAGGAGACATTTGGAGTAGAAGGCTCGTTCATGCCACGCTTGTCTTGCCGCTCGCCATTCTCGCCGCCAGAAGGTCCTGTTTCAGAAGATCTGACCTTCCGTTTCAAGGTGACGCCAGCATCTGGGACGTCTGCGTCAAGGAGGGGAGACGGAGCACTACTCGTGCCTGGCGTATCGTTTGCCTCTATTGTGCTTTCAGCACCGCTTTGTTCTTCGAGCGGAACGCTGCTTGTAGATGCCACTGGCACTGTCGCATTGAGAGAAATTTGTGATCGACGGTACAGGCCTGAGAGCTGCCTGTTCAGCAGATTGGTGACCTGACGACCAGCTTCAGAAGGGTAATTCAAAGCTCTTGCACCGCGCTCACCTGATCCTGTCGAGCTGCCATCGGTAGTCCAGTCGAAGCAGATTCAAGACGAGAAGGATGATCGTGGCGATATTCTAAATCACGTGTTCGGCAACTGAACTTGATTGTCGGAACCGGGGTGCCCTTCTCAGAAGCGGCTGACAGACAGATTGAGGCAAGAGACAGCCTTTTCTCGTCCAGGTATGCTATTCAGGTTGCGTCCGGCGGGCACTGCTACAGGTGCCGAACACGTTTCCTACGTTTAGACTAATGCTTACATTCGGCGTTCCATCGCTTGGAGCGCACAATCTCGCTAACCCCATGCGGCCTCAAATCCCCTCAATCCTGCATCATGCAAACCCATGAACATGGAAGAAGCTGGTCCAGCTCCAGGCCCACTCTGCGCTGCTTTTGAAAGCATCGTGGTCTGCAAAGTCGACAGTGTGTCTGCCCACTGCGACAATGCGGAATAACTCTTGGTATCGAGTGAGTTTCTGGCCAAAAGGGTCAGCCAGTGCATCGACATCAGTATAGTAGTATAAAACTCTGACTGACTGTTGATCTAGGTCAAGCTTTCCCGTGACTTGATCGATTTGGCCACGGATGCGTCCATCAAGAATCAGCGAGACTAGAATTTCCTCGACTTCGTCGTTGGAGATGCTCAGTTGCTATATTGTGCACACAGTCAGTCCATTTCTCACTGGGCCTTCGGGAATAACTTACTCTCGCCAAATAAGACAATTCAACCCGAGTATACGGCTTGATGATATCTACGATCCATTGAGTCCGCAAGGACCGAAGAACTTCATCAATATGCTCGCGAATGAAGGGATCATTCATAATCGTCGATTTATTTTCGCGAATGATCTTTTCAGCTTCGTGGACCTCTCGACGTTGGTAGGCAGCTACTAGACTTGTCATTGCTTGGATCTGGCTGTCGTTCTTGTACGGCTTGGCTTCTTGAGAATCGAAAGGGTCGATGTCACTGCCCATGAGCATGTGCGCCAGAACCAGATACTTGAGGACCTGGATACGCTGCGGAGACCCAGCTTCGTCGTAATTCTTGAAGGCTTCGAAAAAGTCGTTTTGCGCTTTACTCCAGTCGCCTAAGGGATAAACCTGTCAGATGTCGCTGTAACTTGAGTGGGATACTCCACGCACGTTCGGACATGTGCATCTTGCCGCCGCACTCGCGAATGGCACCCATGATTCGAGGGTGCGGAATAGCTGATTTGACGTGAGTTGATTGATCATAGATCGCTCGTAAACGCTTTTTGTTCTTCGTCTCGGTGTACATCTGAATCTCGATTGCCAGAATTTCCAGCAGAAGCGTGCCACGAGAATTGTCCACTTGATCACTCTCCGGGTCTTCTGGTTTCACAGATGCATGCAAGTCTTTGATGATCTTGTTGAGCAAGCCATATTCCTTCCTGTCCAACCACAGCTTCGCCAGCTTGAGGTTTGTCTTCATGCTTAGACGCTGTACAAATTTAAGGCCTTAGCCGTGTGGAGAGAAGCGAATAAACCGCCTATTCTCACCTCGTTCTTAGCCTCTGCCAAGCTTTGATTGGTTTCGTCGTAAAACTTTTGCATCAAAGCGGTGTCTATGTCTGGAGAAGCAGACACGTAGTCTAGGATTGAATTGATTGACTTCTCCGCATAACTGAAGAATGACTTCAGCAAAGCGCAGGGATTCGGCGATCTGCAATTATGACTGACTTGCGAGTGACTGCTGACTTTGTGTAGGGTAGTAGCCGTTTGTAGTATGATAGCGAATCTTCGAAGCGCTTCAATCCAAACGTGATCTTTGTTAGCTGCTTCAGAGCCTTAAAACCCCTGCATTACTCCCAAATTCTCCGTTAAGGCTGAGACGAAACGCTATGAGAGTCCTACTCACCATTCGCCTTTTTCTTCCTCCATATCCACTACGCCTTCCATCTCGCGTATAGCGTCATCAGGGCTGTCCTCCTTGTAGCCTATTCGCAGTTGGATGTTGGATGCATCAGCTCCGAACATAGTCTGTGTAATTTGCAAGAAATAACCTTTGGCAAGGTAGTACTTGTTCTCGATGCCAGCATCTTGCGTTTCGTCCTCGTCGCCGTCATCCTCGTACTCGAAGTCCTGCAAGATGTTCGGCAGTCAGCAAGCATTCGCGACCGGACGTGGCTGCAGACCAATCAAGAGCACCAACCTCTTCACCCTCGTCCATCATAAAATCATCGCTTTGGAGCAGTGTACTCCAGTCAGTGCCTGCTTGCTTGCCCCACTCGAAACGCGTCACTCACTCGCTCATGTTGACGGCACGGGCGATCTACACTTCGCTGCCTCGACCTAGTCCCTGGATAAGCCAGTGCTGTGCTCAACCAAAGTCAAATAATGCTTTTAATGTGCACCCGGCAACGCAATGGTGTGAAACAGAAGTCCTGGCCAGGCAAACGCGATCACGGGCGTCGAGGCTGTTCAGCAGGATCGCACAACCATACTAGCGTGACAGCTTTACAAGTTACAGAATACCGGATGATGGCATCAATCATCCTACAATGTCTCAGATGTCTTTCCCTCCAGCCAACTTGATACGCTCTGCAGCATCTGCTCCAGGCATCTTTTGCCACGCCAGAAATGGTCGGCTTCAGCGACTGATTCTACCGCGACGTTCTTTCCCTCGGAGAACCCAGCCTCCCATGCACGATAGCTAGCATCGCTAGTGAATTGGTCCCTGTCCCCTCGCAGGCTCAAAAGAGGCGAGCTTTCACGAGCAATGGCTCGCTGCAGAGCAGTGGCGAACGGTGAGGACCGAAACAGCGTTAGTGCCCACATCACTGACACAGGATAGCTGATGAGCAGATATCGAGTGTTGCCGGTACTTGGTGGGTCGCAATGGATTGCCGACAGGCAGCCAGCGGAATAGCCGCAGAATAGAATCTCCCTTGAAGAGGCCGGCTTGGCCAACCTCGTGGAGAGATAGTGCTGGACGACCGCGCTGAAGTCTTGCGCCTCTGGTATGCATCTATGTGGGAGATAAGTGACAGCGTCAGCCTGCTCAGTAGTCGCTCCTCAACCTGCTGATGTATTGGCAGACTCCATCGTCTACAACCTGAAGCTTCAATGCGAAACTGACGAGTAGGATGGAGAACCGGTCGACTGGCCTATACCACGGCTGTTGATAAGCACTGTCGTGTATTCGTGCTTGTGGTGTAGTAGTGCAGCTAGAGCGCGCACGACATGGTCGTCTAAACTGCCACCAAGGCGACCAAGCGGATGTGCAATGAATGCGAGCTTGCATGCGGCAGCGTCACCGAGACAGACAGTCTGTATACGAGTGGATGGAGCCACATCCACGAGGACTTGACTTTCTTCTGCCATGCGAGCGCTGTCTTAGTCATGAGGGCATAGTTGGAACGTGCAGGAGCAAGATGCTGGAGGCCACTCTGAGGCGAGACCGAAGTTGCCTCAGCAAAAAGGGCAAAAGTGGAAATGTTCCTGGGTCGGATGCAATTACACTTTGGCAATCTACAAGCTAGGAGACAGATGGGCGTGAGGAAGCTACAACATGATCGTCGTCATACATGCCCGAATGGCATGCCTGACGCATATTGCACATTGATGCCTGCATGCATCTGAGCTCCTCCCCTGCCAGGCGTAGCATTCATGCGCGTTTGGTCCATTTGACCCAGGATGGTTTGCCTTTATGGAGTGGACCGAATCTCAGCTTGAACAGGTCCGAAAATTCGAAGGCTCGTGGGATAGCGCTAGCTGCATCGAAAGGAGTTTGCTGCCCATGGAAGGCAGCATTGACTGCTAAGCCAGATGTAGTAAGAACAGGCCCGTTCGCTGGCATTTGATGTGGAGCTGCGCCAGCCAGCGCGTCTGCTGAGGCAGCCCAAGGCCTGGCATACATTACCGCGAGTGAGGCATAGAGGCGTTGCCTAGGACTTTTATAGCCGGGATCAGCTTGATGCGCGCTGCGGGCCTGGCTGCATCGACAATCGATACAGGAACATATCTCGATGTCTTTAGAAAGCCTTACAGATGAGCTGTTGACAAGGGCTCGCGACTGACAGCCATCCAAAGTATTTGTTCAAGGTTCACGTTGACGTCCATGTTAGCGGAAGGGGTCAACGGGCCGTGCCAGTACCCAGGTGGCGACGGTGGCGTGGAAGCTTCGCGAGCGGCTGCAGCTGCTTCTTAGCCGCCTGCAGACGCTGCAGGGGCTGTGCCAGGTCTTGCAATTGTCTCCGAAGTCCAGCATGCTGCGAGCCGTACGACGAGGTAATGAGCCTATGGCATCCAAGCTAGATACCAGCATGCCAACGCAGTACCAAACGCTGCTGATGCAGCTTACCGGCCTCCGCGTTGTACGACTGACGGTGCTCGCCTCTAGAAGAAGCCCGTTTTGAATCGGAAAGTGTGCCAGTGCTGGCATGAGGATGATCGATGGCAGCTTGCGGATTTAGCTGAAAGTCTGACTCGTGCTTTGCGAGTCGAGAATGTCCATTGTAAGGAGTCTGCAAAGGCAGCCGCTATGAGAGGCATCAAGCCGTTTGTGCCATGTCCGAGCGAGTTAGCCAGAATTGGGCGGAGCTGAGGACATCCGAGAGGAGAGCTGAGCAGCAGGAGCATTCTCCACACAAGCACAGCCTCTTGCATTCCCAGGGTAGAGCCATTCTTAGTCTGTGGCAGATGCTCGTCGTTGTCCGCTAGGTTGTCCGCCGGAGTGTGACTTGACCAGGGTCTGCTTTGACCAATTCTGCAGACGTGTGCCAGCGCGTCCCGAACGGCATGACAGCTGCCGACTACCAAGGAGAACAGCGCCCTCGCAGCTATGGCATCTGCGGGTCCGTTTGACGCTGCTCTCCGGCCTCGGAAGCGCAGCCTGTCATGCTCGAGCAGCGACGATGACGGCAGCATTGCCGATGCCAGCGATCCTGCCAGCCACGACGAGACCGCGCACAAGCTGACTCGCTTAGGGGCATATGCTGGGAACTCTCAAGCCTTTGGTGAAGGAGCCAGTCGTCCTGCGCCATCGTACATGTGCTCGCTGCCACCGCTATGCTCGACCAAGCCTGCAACATTTCCAACGTCCGCTGCCTTGATGTCGCACTACCACAAGCATCACATGAACGTGTGCTCAGAGCCATCTTGTCGAAAGATCTTTCCAGATGAGCGCTTCCTCGAACTGCACATTTCCGAATTCCACGATCCAGTGGTGGATGTAAGGAGAGAAAGAGGCGAGAAGACCGTGAGTAGACCGGTCGATTTGCTGCACGACGATTGTCGACTGACTGTCCCTGCGTATTTCTTCTTTCCTTCAATCTTGCAGTACGAGTGCTTCTTGCCATCTTGCGGCGTCAAGCTCGGCACGCCCAAAGGTCGCCGTCTACACCTGATTTCTGCGCATTACTATCCGAAAGAGGTACATGCGTCAATGCTAGCATTCACAGCGGGTATCATATACTGATGAGACGCCATACATCGCAGTTCTTCTTCGCACTCCCGAAATACGGCTTGGAACGTCTTTACAGCAGGTTCGGAGACGCAGCTTCGCTCGTTTCTCCAGCGCCCGCTCCAGAAGTCAGCCTGGACAACGCTTCCGGCAATGCGAATAACACACATCGCGCTGCATTCAGCAAGCCGTCTTTCCTTCACATGTCAGCGCAGTCCTCGAAGACTTTCGCCGGCACTAGCGCAGATGGGTGGTATCGGCGAGCGGAGCATACGGCAGCGAGCACACCGAACGAGCAACACAATCAGATCGACATATCGAAGGAGCTGGCACAGCTGTCGTTCGTGCCCAAGAGCGTGCGGAAAGCCAAGACGACTTCGCAGAAGGCCTGAATTTCAGATTGTTGGTTCTTAGATCACAGTACGTGAAGACAACGTCACCTGAGATACTTTACACTTGCTCCTCCACCTGGGCCATGCCGGCTCTTGTCCTACAAGTCTACGATAGTGACTGACTTAGCTGACTCAGGTGACCATCCGCCTCGTAAGGCCGTACTGCGCGCGCGAGTCAGAGTCGAAAATGACCCTCACATCGTAGCGCGTGGAAGGGTTGAAGCAGTGGCCAGCTCACATGGTTATCCAACAGGTCGCAAGCATCATCCTGACTTCCAGCGATGGAGTTTCAAAGGGCGGGCTTTGAAGGTCTGAGAAAGACGGTGACTGCAACGCGAGCATCGGACAGCTTCTCTCAGCGACAGAACAATCAATCGTCAGCCACCAATACATCAGCATCCTGACGGCGCAGCTGAACATCAAGTTTTGCAAGTCAGCGACCTCAAGCGCATTTACCTGGTACTGGCGGAAACCCCAAAGCGGAAGAAAGGTTTCTTTCAGTCATCAGCAACGCTGTTGGCCTACTTAGTACTGTATGTAGGTCACGATGTGGGTCTGAACGCCCCTCTTTACGACTCCTTGCCACTATACTCTGAAGGTGGACGACGGCCTCACTGGCAACTCACTTTTGACAGTCCCCGGATACGAAATACCACAGTACCTACCAACCGAACATAGAACACTTGTTTCGACTGCCCTTTAACCAACAAGTGTTGGCTGTACTTGCATAGATTAGCAGTTGGGAAATCTTGTTGTTACGGAATTTTCGCATGTGATGTAGCTTGGTGAGCTTGAATGGACGAGTTGCTACGTTCAGAGTGCCTGCCACGGTGTGTATTTTGCTGATCTAGCTCTTTTCAGCTGCGAGCCGCACATGGTGCACGTGCACGGCACGGCGTGCACAGTCAATCCCATGTCATTAGGTGCTGCCGTCCTCTGGATGCCATGAGTTGAACCAAAGAGTCCCTCCATTCTGACCAGGTCTGCGGGGCTGCGCGGACGCGTGCAATAACGTCGATTGAAGCCATGCGTCCGTGATCCGTGGCGTTGCGGTGCAGGCAGGCTTCGCTTCACATTAAGCCTCACAGAAGACCTAAAAGCACTCGTAGGACGCCTCTCGCAGGTACGAGCGTACGTCAGACTGTCGGGCTTACGCTATTCCTAGCTCAACAGCTACGTGGACGCCGTGATGGTGAGCTGGCGTTTAGCAACGACACGCGCAGCGTTCGATGCCAGCGCGTGACGGACCAGAAATACGACTCAGCAAATGCTGACAGATAGACTGTTTCCTGAACAGGTTTGGTCTAAGGACCGCTGCTGCGTGGCAGTGCCGCTGTAGTGAGTCCCGCTTGTTGTGGGCACTGCAGGCCTGCATGATAGCCTGTTGTTGACCGGAGATGCGTTCGACGAACTACTGACATGCAAACTCCCTTGTAGCAACGTCGGCATCTACGCTATCCTCGCACAGTTTACGGTCATTGCGCTCGTGACGGGCGTCTTGTCCTTTGCTGCGCCATACATCGTCGCGGTCTCGGTCCCAGGCTTTGGCGCCTACCTGCTCGGCGGAATCTGCATCATCCTCGCTTGCCTGCAGCTATGGGGCTTCTTTGGCGTCTACAAGGAGAAGCCAGCGTCATACAGGAAGTTGTGAGCACGCAGATTGACCCAGCTTTCGCGCCCTGCGTAGCGTCCATGCTAATGATGCATGTGGCCAACAAAGCGTTCGCGTCAACATAGTCGTCTTGGCTATTGCATTCGTCGTCGCACTCGTCTGGATCATCGTCTCTGCTGCACGACATACAAAGGCAGTAGACAGATGCATCGAGCAATTCATTACCGAGGAGAATGGCAACGGAACCGACAGCAGCCAAATTGAAGTCTCCTCTGGGTCAGTGTCAGGCCAGACTCTGTGCAGCGTCTTCACTTGGGTACAGACGGGAATCATGGGTGGACTGTGGCTCGCTCTCCTCATCATCGAGTTCTACTTTGCAATGATGACCCGTATATACGGCAGTGAGCAGCGAGAGGACCACAAACGATACAACAGGTGCGTGTCCGCGCCAGTGCACGTGCCGGCACGTGCATGGAGCCATGATGCTGACTTGGATCTCATCTCGACTACTTAGCATCTACACAGAGCAACGGCAGTCTTATATTCGCAACTCGATGATGTGGGAGCAAGGTCGGATATCATCAGATGGCGACCCAACAGTACCGCCAGGCTTTACCCACGGTCGCACGTCAAGTACCGTGTCGCGTTCGTCTCGCTTGCGAAATGAGGTCAAGCTTGACGATGCTGGAGACGAGTCATTGAGAAGTGATTACGACGTCAATGACACTAGCAAGGAGGCTTTCATTGACGCGCCGCTGTATACCTCGCCGTCAAAAGGCACATCACAAGCGTCAGGATATCAGCCGACACCGTATGGACATGGCTATTCCGGCAGCAGAAGCAACTTAGCACCGGTCAATAGCAACCCAGCATATCAGCAGTCGGGTCATCAGCCGTATCAATACCAAGCACCATCCCAATCGCAAGGCAACAACGGCTACGGAAACCGCTATGACACGTCGGTCGCGGACGAGTACGCCGATTACTACAACCGGTAGAGCGCTCTTTGTCGGATTCATCCCATGTAGCTCGCCAGCGGCAGTACAACCTAGGCTCCGGTAGCCTAGCTTGGCACTATATACATCAGTGCTTATTTGCGTATCGTACGAACTGTTTTCGTTCTGCGTTCTTACGATCAGCACGCTATAGCGTCTCTGTTACGATATAGAAATCAGACCTGTAACCTTAGCTTCTCCTTGACGGACTATGTCACTTTAGTAACCGTAGAATGTACGACTCGCGGCATTAGAGGGAGGTTTGCCACACGAGCATTGAGGAGCGTGACTGGGGTAAGCGAAGCTTGGCTTTGACCATCACGTAGGCCCGAACGGATTGTACCGCACACTATGCGTCGGATATTCTTTCTGATGATATACGAGCTCGCACGATAAGCCTGCTGCTCTTCCGGAACTCGCTGGCCAGCAGCAACATCGTCAACGACTCGAAGCAGCCTGCGTCTCACCATGGCTTACACCGGCTACACAGGCCAAGCAAGCGGCAGTAGCGCTGGCGCTGGGACAGGGGAATGGAGTAGCAATACTTATCCGTACAATCTCTCCACGTTCACTGCGTCAGCAAACGTCCATCCAGACCTTCCGAGCGAGCCGCCTGGCTATGATGGTGAGCTGTGTGACTTGACTGTCCTGAGCCGTTTTCTGGAGTCAGGTCACGCTAACAAAAGGATACTGAAAACTGTACAGAGTTCGAGTGTTCATTTCCATCCGACTTGTCGCCCTCGCTCTTTGGCCTACCCTTCATCAACGAGAATGGCGAGCGAGGTATCCTATCTCCAGAGAGCGCCACCTTTCCACCACTATCTTCCAAGGGCAACTCCCCAAGAGCATGGCCCGAGGCAAGTCCCACTCATTCTCAATACCGCGCATCAACGAGTGCGGGCAACGACGTCGGAGCATCAGTGTCTGGCTCACACACAGCACCGGCAGAACGCCACTCCAGGCGTGATTCTGCAGTAGCAGCACAAAAGCTATTCGCCGCAGATGAGCAATTTGCTCTCGACGAGTTTTTCCACAAGACTCTAGAAGGAAAGCCGATGCCAGACACGACTGCTACGCAAGCGGAGTCCGGACCAACGCAAAAGGTCATGCTTGCGGAATCAACCGTTGCGGGCACAGGCTCTACTGCCTTATCATCGACTTCCAATTCGAGAGCATCCACTAGGAAAGCGGCTGGCAAGCGAGCCACTCAAACCACTTCGGCTCCCAAGGCTAAGCAATCTACGAAGCGAAACACAGCAGCGCTTCAGGAGGAACAGGTCGCGTCACCTGACATTGCAGGTTCGCAGGTGTGCAATTCACCTGTTCAGTCGCCTGATGAGCCATCACTTCCTGCGAAACGAATACGCAGCAATTCGACTCAACCGAATGACGTCGAATCCACCGGATTGGCGGCTTCAGGCAGTGGAAGCGGAGCTACGGGCAAAAGGCCGAGCCACATTGCGTCAGAGCAGAAGCGGCGCTCATCTATCAAAGATAATTACAAGACTCTGGTCGACTTGTTGCTGGCCGGGGAATCCACAAGCGGCATCTCGCTATTGAATGGAGGGCACGGAGCGGTCGAGGAAACAGAAGTTGGCAAGAATGGAAAACCTAAAGGACGCGGACGTGGCAGAAAGGGCCAAGATGGAGCCGGAGCAACCAAGTCTGTGGTACTTGAGCGAGCGGCGGACTATTTGAAGTGGTTGGAAAGAGGAAATGCCGAGTTGGACAAGGAAATTGCCAGGCTCGAGGGCGTCTTAGCAAAGTGAGATCCACAGTATATAGTATTCAGTCAGTCGTTGCGCCACGAGGGCAGAGCTACCCCTGTAGCCTTATTGTCTGAGTAGTTGATGTGCTTTCATACTCTGCCGTGCTCTAACGACACAAGTCAAAGAAGATGTAAGCCGGATTGCTGGCGGCACAAGGGTTTGCCACAATGTTCGAATGTACACCTATGCGAGCGAATCAAGGCAGCAAGGTCCAGACAAACAAGAGATTTAGTAGCTGTTCCTTTTGCCTGCCGTGCTCAGACAGCACTCGCTGTTGCTGCATCACACGGCTTGGTTGCTCGCCACGATCACGTCGACACCGTGAACAGCAATGCATCGTCAGGACATAGCAGGCTGACCTTGAAACAATCACCGCTACCACGAGCTGGCACACAATCCGTACCAGACCAGCTAGATAACATGGCTGGCCGCATGGGCATGGTGAGTCCCTCTCAGTCGTTCACCTGGGGATTAGGTGCGACCTTCGAAATTGTCCATAGTGCTGACCAGACCGCGCGTTTTCGTTTCAGGGTGGAGCCGGAGGGCCGCAGATCATTGTGGTGCGTGTCCTGATTGAGCAGGCTTTGCATACTACCAGCCAATTCTGCGGATGTTAATGTTTGTCCGTGCTGTCATGACTGCAGCTACGCGAAGGAACAGATCAGTCCCAGGGCAAGAGCCAGTTGCTTAGCAACATCCAAGCATGCCTGTCCATAGTCTCGACAGTAGCGACGACGCTCGGCCCACGCGGAAGCGACAAGCTCATTGTAGACTCGCGAGGACAAGCAACGATTTCGAATGACGGCGCGACCATTATGAAACTTTTGGATGTGGTGCACCCCGCTGCAAGGACGCTAGTAGACATTGCACGGTCACAAGATGCGGAAGTAGGAGACGGCACAACAAGTGTCGTGCTGCTTGCGGGCGAGCTGCTCAAGGAGTGCCGGACATTCGTCGAAGACGGTGTCAGTCCACACTTGATTATCAAGGGCTACCGGAAGGCATTGCAGCTCGCGTTAAACAAGATTGAGGAGATGGCTGTCACTATTGACAAAGGCGACGAAGCGTGAGTACAATCTCTTTAGCACGCTACCTCATGGCGATACTAAGTCTTGACCTTTGTCCAGCAAATTCCATGATTTGTTGCTCAAGTGCGCAGCTACAGCCATGTCATCAAAGCTCATTCACCACCAAAAGCCATTCTTCAGCAACATGGTCGTTGACGCTGTACTGTCGCTTGATCAAGACGACCTCGACGAGAATCTCATTGGAATGAAAAAGATTCCAGGAGGCGGCATGCAGGATTCTTACCTTGTCCGTGGCGTAGCCTTCAAGAAGACCTTTGCGTACGCAGGGTTCGAGCAGCAGCCCAAGCACTTCAAAGACCCCAAAATCTGCTGTCTCAATGTCGAGCTTGAGCTCAAAGCGGAACGCGATAATGCAGAAATTAGGATAGAACAGGTTGAGGTGAGCATTTCGCATGTAGCCCAGGTCGGCCGACAAGTGCTGACCGTCAATCCTCATAGGACTATCAATCAATTGTCGACGCCGAATGGAAGATCATATACACAAAGTTGGAAGCTATCGCGGCCACTGGTGCAAAAGTTGTCTTGTCGCGGTTGCCAATTGGAGACCTGGCGACGCAGTACTTCGCAGACCGAGACATCTTCTGTGCAGGCCGAGTCGCCAACGATGATTTGAAGCGAGTCGTACAGGCAGTAGGAGGTCAGATCCAGTCTACCACCTCCGACATTCGGCCAGAACATATTGGAAGCTGTGATTTGTTCGAGGAGAGGCAGATTGGCGGCGAGCGGTACAACATCTTTGAAGGCTGCCCCAAGGCCAAGACAGCAACCATGCTGCTCCGAGGTGGTGCCGAGCAATTCATCGCAGAAGTCGAACGCAGCTTACACGATGCAATCATGATTGTCAAGCGTGCGATCAAGAACAACCACGTCGTTGCTGGAGGTGGAGCTACAGAGATGGAGATCTCACGATACCTGCGCGACAAGTCCCGTACCATTGAAGGCAAACAGCAAGCGATCATGGCCGCCTTTGCGAAAGCGCTCGAGATCATTCCGAGACAGCTCTGCGACAATGCTGGCATCGATGCGACAGATACGCTCAACAAGCTACGCATGCTGCACGCGCGAGGCGAGACATGGGCTGGCGTAGATGTGGAGAGCGACGGCGTTGCCAATAACATGGAGAAATTCGTCTGGGAGCCAAGCTTAGTCAAGATCAATGCTCTGTCTGGCGCGACAGAAGCCGCGTGTCTTATCCTCAGCGTAGACGAGACTGTCAGGAATCCACAATCAGAAAAGCGCGACGCAGGCCCGCAAATGCCTAGAGGCGGCATGCGAGGAGCCGTGCGCGGTCGCGGACGAGGCATGGGACGTGGGAGGTAATGCTTAAAGGCAGTATGAGATTTGGCAATGCAACAAATGAAGTGGCTGGTCTTCCTTTCTGACGATCCGGTCTGCCTTTGGCAACACTACCGCCCTGACAGTCTTCAAACCTTGACTACTACCCCACTGAACGAAGAGCTGCCAGTGTCTGATGAGGAATTACCAACGTCATCTGCCTGGTCGAGCTGACTCGTAACAGCATCCAACTGATTCCGTAAAGCTTCGATGACCTTCCCGTAGGTCTGCTGCAGGTTCTCGACCTTCTTGTTTGTGTACTCTTCCATCATGGCACGCTAGTACAAGCCAGGTCAGCAAGCTGTCGGTAATCCTGGTCACTAATCGAAGCCAACGTACCTGCTCTGCGAGATCGTCTTCCAGCTGAGCCCTGAGTCCGTCAAGCTTCGCTTCTGCGCGCTTTCGCTCCTCCTGACGCACCGCTTGCACTTTGGCCTCGAACTCGATTTCGCGCTGAACACCTTCCCGCCTCAAGAACCGGATCTCGTCAAAGAGAGTGTCAACCAAAGCATCGTCGTCCATATCGTCGTCGCTATCGTACACCCCGCTCTCGGCCTGCAACGAATTGTCAGCGTCTACACGAAATACTGCACAAGACCTATATGCTCACCTCGTCGCGGTCAGATACACTTGCATTGCTGAGCGAAATCGAACGTTTCGACCCTCGTTCTTGTGACAAGCGGGGCATGATCTCACGCATAGTCGGGACTTGGGCTTCCGCGTAATTTGTCTTTATATGCCGCGCCAAAGAGCAGAAGCGCAAGACATTCTGATTCTCATCGATAGATGCGCGATAGGGGTCCATGGCGCCGACCAAGATGACCTCGCCGTTGCCGACGAAATAAGGCTTGAGGATCTCAGTGAGCTTTGAGTGCCTGAACGGTACGATTGCGGGCTTGTGACAAGCTCTCTCGTTAGAAGGCACATTTCCACTCTGTTTCACGAAGACTCACCTTTCGATGACTGGATAAGGCAGCATTGGCGCGGATGGTATCGAAACATTGACCGAGCACCATCAAGCTTCGATTGATCTTGCCAGCTTCCTTGAGACGATCTCCGTTACTCTGCGTATTTCGAGGTCTTTCACTTCCAGCAAGATCGACTATGCTCATTCGAGACATTTCGACCGGAACATTGCCCAAAGTTGGGTCTGCACCTCGTGGGTGACGCAGAATTTGGATAGTGAAGACACTGTGTGAGCGGGAGGAAGTCTCGTTGAGGCGTGTCGCCGAGACCTGGCGAGCTATCAAGCCCTTGTTCAGAACATCTCGAGCGTGCTACCAAAGTCGCATGCTCAGCTACTAAGGCGATTTCGCGTTTTGATCGTTCGCTCACCTCGGCGGACAATAAGCGCACGCGCTCTACACCGTGTATGTACTTGTGGTCTGATGCCTTGCTGTCCTGTTTGAGGGTCAAATTCTTCCTCTTGTCGTTTCCTAGCAAGTCGAGGACGTTCTCGTTGTACACTTCCACAAAAGTAGCCCAGACGGAGTACTCATGAGTGTCTGGTAGCTCATAGGCTGCGGTCGAAGAATGCATCAGGGACATGTTTGCACTACCTGGAACTCGCCAAAGTTTACCGTTGTCTGCCAAATCCTTTCGCGTAGACCTTGGGCGCGGGGGCGGCCTTGCTCGCTCGCTAGGCGGGACAACCTCGAAGCCAGTCAAACGTGCAGGTCGAATATGAGCTTGACTTTGTGCTTCCTCGATAGAAGACAGAATGACTGTCAGCGCTCTTGGCAGCAGACCAGGCTCTGCTTCTGTCCCCTGGATTGTGTCTGTTTTTACAAGTCACGTGCATCAGCTTCTGCGTGGTTCGTGATTGCGCGACCGGGCACTCACAGGTCTTTCCGCCGCCAGAGACCCCGTAAGAGAGCAACAAGGAGCTTGTAAGAGTCCCAGAACTGTTCGCTCCGATGAGATTGCCGACTAGAGATCGCGCTGTGGCATCGTACAAGCTTTCTTGCGTAGTATCCTCCAAGACTTGCGTGAAGCTAAACACCTCCGCTTCGTTTCTTTCACGTTGTCGGAAGTAGAGGGACGATGATGTTGGCAGCGAAGGGATGTGCGCTGAGCTTGCGTCCGCGCTGAGCGTCGGATACACGCAGACGACTTGCTGGTCGTTCAAGATCTCGACATTCGCGTGTACCGACGCTTGTGGTCCTTGCCATGACCCTGGTGTGGTGGGCGTGGGCGCCGGACGTAAACGCAGAAAAGCCTTGATAGAGGATGTGCCAGATGTACTTGCGACAGGGGCATCGTTGTCGCTCGAGCTGCGAGGGAAGAGCTTCTGCCACGCGCCTTTGCTGGAAGCGTCCTCGTTTGGCGTGTCTTGTTTACGAGGCTTTGCGCCTCGGCTAAGGGACATGGCGGGAGCGCAGAGCAATTGTCCGGCCACCAAAGTGAGAACGAGACCAACGGGCGCTTTGTACTGGATCTACTGTTAAGAGCACTAGGTAAGAGGTAACTGACCAGTTGTCAACATGCTGGCCAGCGTGATCGTGTGGCAAAATCTCGCTCGAAGTGTCATCCGCTTTCGCTTTGCAAGTGTAATGCGTTCTATGACGTTGCTTGGGTACTGACACATATGATACATATTATGCAATCGAGTTGGCTGGACTCGGCCAGGGCCGAGTCTTTTGGCACCTGAAAAGCCGGTGGCGACCTCATCCATGCAAGAATTGGAATATAGAAGCGTAGGAGATCAAAACTACGGTGGGCCGGGCTTGAATGCCTGCAATCCTGTCACAGCCTTTCCAAGGATGAGCGCATGTATGTCATGCGTGCCTTCGTATGTGTTTGCGACATGCAGATTTGCAGCATGTCGGCCGATATGGTATTCATCGACGATGCCATTGCCTCCCAGGATTTCAAGCAAGATACGTGACTGATCCAGTGCTTTTCCGCAGTTGTTGCGCTTGAGTAGAGATACCATTTCGGGTGCCCATGTTCCTGCGTCTTTCAGGCGTCCTAGCTGAATTGCGGCGACAAGACCGAGGGTGGCCTCGGTATGCGCATCCGCGAACTTCTTTTGGATCTATGGCCGAGATATAGTCAGTAAGTAAAGAGATTTGTCCGGTCTCAGACAAGTCTCACCAGCTGGAAAGATGCCAAGGGCACGCCGAATTGCTTTCTGTCCAAGGCATATTCGCGTGCGCGCTCCAGGCAATCTTCGAGCGCTCCAATGACTCCGAAAGAAATGCCAAAGCGTGCATTACTGGTGAAACAGAGTGAGGGTCAGTTTTGGGATCCACGTGCAGACTGAGCGTATATTAGCCTACTTGAGACAGGAGAAAGGCCCCTTCAGGCCGGTGATGCCTTCCAGCATGTTGCCCTGTGGCACTTGGACGTCTTCCATGAAGACTGATAAATCGAGGTCAGCGATTGCACTAGAAAAAGCTGTGACCTAAACCCACTTGACCCAGTGATGGAAGCCCTCAATGCCAGCTTGTTCTTGATAGGCGGAGCAGACAACCCTTTCATGCCCTTTTCCAGGACAAAGCCGCGAATCTTGCCATCCCATTCGCATTTAGCCCAGACGACAAAGACATCTGCGACTGGAGAGTTTGAAATCCAAGTCTTTGAGCCAGAGAGGGTGTATCCGCCTCCGCCTGGCGCTTCGCGGGCTGTAGTCAGCATGCCTGAAGGATCGGAACCGTGATCTGGCTCTGTGAGGCCCTGTTTGCGCACCAGACGACATAAAATATCAGTGTCTTCAGTCTATGCCAGGAATCTCAAGTGCAGGAAGCCTACAAAACATCCCACAAGCTCGCCCTTAGCCAGCCGAGGTAGAAACTTTTCTTTTAATGCGTCGGAACCGAAGGCGTCTGTTGTTTAACGTCAGTATGATTTTCGCAGATG
>QOZY01000134.1:0-126259 GCA_003351005.1 Cystobasidiaceae sp. HBUAS51001 | reverse complement strand
GGCTGAAGCGTTTGGTTCCTGAGGCGGCGCGTGTCCTGGTCTGTGCATTCCTAACAGACATGGGTGGCGGACACGGCACAGACCATGTCCTGGACACAGTATAAACCGGGTAAGATAGGTATTAACTATCTCACGCATGCATTGCGGCATTCTATCGACACGCGCCAAATCAAAAGAGTGCGCCTCGACTCGAGGAGGCTGGATGAAGAGCTCGCTCCACCTTGGCTCAATCTGATCACCAGGGCGAAAAACACCCTACAAGACCTCCATTTGAGCAAGGCACTATCGTCTGTGATTGCAAGAGGGTGGATTCCGCCAATCTGTCCCCAGCTCAAGATGTTCGACGGCCTGTACGCAACTACTAGCGCAGGCGTCACGAACAAGCACGTACAGCAACGCTTCTTCGAAGAGAATGCAGCGAATTTGGAAATCTTGACCTCAAGAGGTTCTGTCCGCGCTCTCGTCGATAAAACGACTCTTGACAAACGTTACGCGCTGCCCTCCTTGAAAGAACTATCCATCTGCTGGGGTGAATCACCGTCTGCGGCCACGATAGCTCTGTTGGGCGGCTATCCCAGGCTGCAAGTGCTTAGCTTCGACAGCTGTGCGATGAGTGCGCGGCTTCTTACAAACCTCGGCTGCATGCTCGCGGTTCCTACCTGGTTGACCCAGATGCGCGAGCTACGTCTGCAGGACAACTCGAAGACGATGTGCAAGGGGCCAGCTTTCAAGGGATCGAGGAAGATCTGTTCAGGTAGGTCTATCAAGATCACGTTATTTGTAAATCCGACAGCCGCGACGAGATGAGCGCTGCAGGGAGTCGGTGCGAATAAGGCCAGGCCGGCAGGGAAGGGGGGATATCAGGGAATGCAGAAAGCACCGAGCACATGGCTTGAATGTCGTGTGTACATGAAAGTTGTCCCTTCCCCCCAACCTAGAAGTAGAAGCTTGCCCGTTTTTTGCTTCCTGACCTGTGCCCCCAACGCGCTGATCGAAGTATGACGGTCAATTTGGCTGGGGCTCAGCGTGTTGCCAGTCACTCGTATCCATCTCGCCAACAGGGAGCACCACAGAACAATTGTACGCGGCCCATCGTGCACTCTACCAAGCACACAACTGACACTGTCATTCGTCTCAGTCACACGCACACCCTTGCACGACCATGGCCACTCTAAGCCCCGCAAACGCAGCGACTGGTACATCTGGCGTCGCTCCCAGTGACAGCAATGCAGGCGGTGCCCAGGCTGCAGCTGGAGGCAGCAGACGCACAAGAGGCCACTCGGCGATGGACTTCAAGTCGGCAGCGACGGGTGAGTGCGACCGCGACCGCGTTAGCGGGCGCCGCTGGTAGGGCAGACCGGCATCTGGGCCTGCGAACGTGATTGCGTTGGCAGGAGCAGAAGCACACTTCTAGCCTAGTCGCCTGCTTGCATTGTCATCAAGAGAGGACACTACTAAGACACTCTCTCTATCTCTGCTCGCGCGAAACCAGGCGTCACCGCCAAAGCAATGAGGGCGGAACTCAACAAGCTCGTCACTGGAATCAAAGAACCAGGCTACAAGGCGGTGGGTCCTCTTCTCCTCATCGTCTAGCCACCTTCTTTGGCGTGTGCCTGGGCGAAAGGCAGGCTAGCTGCAACAGCTGGCGGCTGTTGGCGGGTCCTGCCGTTCATCAAGCTCGTGGCCCCAAGCAACGCCGCTCAAAGGGTGGAGGCACGACATAAGTGCAGAGACGCGAGGATCGTCAGCTCGAGCGGAAAGCTCGCTTGCGAACAGCGCATCCCATCGTCCTGACGCAAGAGTGAGCCCGCTCTGCAAGTTGGGCGGGCCGCGTGCACCAGTCCACGTTCTATCACTGCCCCCATGCACAACCCCAACTTGTACGCCAAGGGGATTAACATGCTGACTATTACGTGCCCCATTTTCTGCCACTTTCTTGGATGATGCACTTCTGTTGCGTCGGATTTCTCAACAGGCCTTTGAGCAGGAGATGCAGAGCTTCTTCTTGCTCTTTAACCGCTTCCTCAGCGAAAGGGTCAAGAACTCAAAGATGTGAGTGCGAATGCAAGGCAGGCACGTTGAAGTGGTGGTATACGAGACCCAGCCTGATGCCGTGCATTATTCCTTACCTCACCCGATGTCGAATTGACTCGCTCCCCTCGCTCTTCGCTCATTCTTACACTCGGAACGTCACACCGCTGTCTACGCACATTTTGCACTCTGCACACATTCCACTTTCGCACATCACTTTACATCACGTTGCACGCACGCACTCACTGTGCTACGCTCTTGGCCCGCCTTTCGCCCCCAACCGCAGCGAATGGGACAAGATCAAACCACCCGCAGAAGAGCAAGTCGTCCCCTATGCAAAGTTGCCAGAATCAAAAGACGCAAGCATCCTCGACAAGTTGGCAGTTTTGAAACTCAATGGTGGACTGGGAACTACGATGGGATGCGTTGGACCGAAATCGGTCATTGAAGTTAGAGAGGGAATGACGTTTTTGGATCTCAGCGTTAGACAGATTGAGGTGGGTTTGGTTGAAGAGCTGGAATAGCGCAGACGAGGCTGGCTTGGAGTTTGCGTCCTCTTGCCGCTCGTTGCGCTCTGGACTCGGCCTTCTGGCGCACATGCTGATACTGCCTTTCTGCCACGTTCAGCACCTCAACTCTGAGCACGGCGTCAATGTGCCCTTCATTCTCATGAACTCGTTCAACACCGATGACGACACTGTGCGTCTCCCGCCATTCGAAACAGACAATCATAGATCGCAGGCTGATGTCATACTACTGTTGTACAGGCCCGCGTCATTCAAAAGTACGCCAACCGTGAGTCCAAGTCCACTTTTCGCTTTGCGCAGTGCCCAGCATTGACACACCGCACTTCATGGGTACAGACAACATCGACATCATGACCTTCAATCAGTCGAGATTCCCGCGAGTCAACAAGGAGTCGCTCCTCCCTTCGCCTCGCTCGGCTACCGAAGACCGCGGTCTCTGGTACCCACCCGGACACGGTGACTTGTACGACGCCCTGTCCAACTCTGGCCTGCTTGACCGCCTGCTCGCCGCTGGCAAGGAGTACATCTTTGTCTCCAACGTCGACAATTTGGGCGCTACCGTCGACCGCAACATCTTGCAGCACATGATTGACTCGCAAGCCGAGTTCTTGATGGAAGTCACCGACAAGACTAAAGCCGATGTTAAAGGTGGTACCATCATCGACTATGAGGGCCAAGTCCGCCTGCTTGAGATCGCCCAGGTCCCCAGTGATCACGTTGAAGACTTCAAATCGGTCCGCAAATTCAAGATTTTCAATACCAACAACATTTGGCTTAACCTCAAAGCTGTCAAGCGCGTCATGGACGGCGAAGGAATGGATCTTGAGATTATCGTCAACAACAAGCAGACTGATTCGGGAGAAGCAGTCATTCAGCTCGAAACTGCAGTCGGTGCCGCTATCAAACACTTTAACAATGCCCACGGTATCAATGTACCCAGGAGCAGGTTCTTGCCTGTCAAGAGCTGCTCGGATCTGCTCTTGATGTGCGTACAAGCACGAATTTTGGCAGCTCAAAGTGCCTCGCGCTGACGTTTGATGTTGCTGTCCCTTAGCACCTCCAACTTGTACATGCTCCAGCACGGTTGCCTCGAAATGAGTGAGTAGCGCACGTGAACGATCTCGATTCGGCTGCCTTGCTGACCTGTCTCTGCGTGTGCGACTCCAGACCAGCAACGCATGTTTGGCTCCACGCCCGTCATCAAGCTTGGCGACCACTTCAAAAAGGTCGCCAACTATCAAAAGCGATTCAAGTCGATTCCAAACCTGCTCGAGCTCGATCACTTGACAGTCTCTGGAGACGTCACTTTTGGACGAAACGTCCAGCTTAGAGGCACTGTCATCGTCGTCGCCAATGAAGGTAGCAAGATTGATATTGCAGATGGGTCAATCTTGGAGAACAAGCTCGTCTCGGGCAACTTGTCCATCATTGAGCACTAGACAGAGGTGGCAATCTTTTCAAGCCTTCTCCTTTTCAAGGGACATAGATGGAGGCAGCTATCAAAACGACTTGGTCGTTGCGAGTCGTTGCGAGGCTGATGTGAATCAGCCTTCCCTTGGCCTCGCCAGCTCGATACGACCGTTGTATCCTGAAATAAAAACCTGCTTCCATGATCGTGGGATGGATGGGTGAAAGCCATTGCCTGCTCTAAGCATGCGTTTCGAAATGCCCTTTGCCGCCTCCATTTGAACGAGGATGATCTTTCTGCTTGCCAACCCGGGGAACGTGCTCGCTTGGCTATGTACCACCACAAGCCCATTGTCTTTGCGGATAAGGGAGAAAGGCGACACAGCTCTCTTCTCTCTCGGGCGCTCGGAGACCGGTGCCTGGTCCCATGCAAGCCAGACTTGATCGAGGCAAAAGTAATGGAGTCACTGACCCCTTCAATGTACAGCAATCCATGGGCGAGGCCTCAGCGGACAGACCTCACCGAGAGGCAGCGGAGACAGCCGACGCGGAATACAGAGACGGGTCCTCTACAGCAAAGAAGCTCATCGCGCGTTGCGGAATAGCCGTAGACGATCATGAGGAACTGATCAAGTTCTTTTCGCGAATGCGCAACGATGGGTACATTGAGATCAGGCAGGAAGGAGACAGTACTATCCACATTGCGGAAAAGATCGGCCTTATTGAGTACCGATCTATGATGGTCCGAGCAAGTCGGCCAGGCTTTCTATAAGTAGGCAGGCATAAGCAATCAAAATATAAGCTTGGATTCTGGGATCCTCTTTACGCAGGGGGGAGGAGAAGCTCGGGACTTAGGCACTTGCAGGATTCGTGCACTGGACGAGAAGCTGCCATCGAACTCTCAGCTAGTTGCTCGGGACCACCGCGTGGCGGGTAGGAGACACGAGTCAACGCGGTGTCATCTCGACTGCACCACCATTGTTCGTGAAGCGCGCAAGAGAAAGTTGCTGACAAAGAAGCAGCTCCTGCTACCACTCAACCATTTACGTCACAATTTGGCAAGGTATTGTACCTCTTGCCCCGGCGACCCTCTCATGATGGACACCTGCGACATGACGGCCACCAAGTTCCCTTCACTGTCCCATATCCGTCCATGCGAATATGTCCGCCCTACGCGCCCTGCTTCTGTCGTCTGCTCCTGCAGGAACCAATTCCGACCCTTGCCTGGGGTGCTGAATCGTGGTGGAGAGAGAAAGCGCAGGCTATACTCGAGCGTCGAGCACGCTGCGGCGTCGTTGAGGAATTGGTGGGATACAAGCCGCAGGTCTCATACAGCCCCAGCAGCACTGACACTGTTCCAAGCAACAGCGCCCTACACATTGCCCTGCACTTCCAGAGTCCATGATCAAGAACGCCTGGATTGCTGGGCTGCATAGATTGCCCGTTTTTTGGAGCTGCTAACACGGCCTGGCATTGGAAGCCATTTGCTGCTGATTTTCCCAGATCCTTGAATCGCTGGCTCGACGTTGAAGCGCCTGAACGGCTTCAGCTCGGTCTGCTGCTCCTGTGGGCTCTTGTGTATGTACGCATGCATGCCACCGTGATCCTCGTAGAGCGTGCTGGCCAAAGGTGGAAAGAGCTTGACAAGCCAGTCGGCGCAGACGCTCATGCCATGCTCTTTGTAAACAGCCCACACATAGGCTTCGAAAACATCGCCTGCGTGCTCAACTGTCTGGCAATACTGGATGGAAATAGGCTTTGCCGCATAGACGTGCGACCGCTCCACGAAGCCATACAAGACCGCCAAACGAGCGAAGACATTGTTGGCCACGAGACGTGAGCGCATGAGCTTGGTTCAACAGGATCCCATTCTTAGCCCCGATGTAGGTTCAAAAACAGATGCGAGCTCACCAAGATGCCCAACTGAGTCATGTTTGGAAACATGACGGCCAACATGCGTCCAATGAGGTAGTTCATCAGGCCATCGCCATGCATCTATTCGAAAATATGGCATGCTCAATACTGGAAAGACTTACGAAATAGTTGCTTCCGTTCAGCCGTCAAAGGGCCTCACCTACCGCATATATATTGTACCACTGTGCAGGCCATAACACCTCAAGCATATCCTCGCTGTTCCATGGTCGAACATTATAGCATGAGCGATGCTGAAAGACTGTCCACTGAGATACCTCGCTCAGAGGTGGACAGGGCGCAATCCCAGCCAGAGTGGCAGAGTCGAGCGTTCTAAGCTGCTCATGCAGGAGCGGGATTCCTTGCTCAAGTTCTGTCGTCCAGCCTGGGAGAAGGTATTCGTAGATGTAGGTTCCGCTAATGGCTAGGTAATCCCCGTATTCCCCAACATTTGACGCAATCTTGGGATGAGGTTCGTCAACGACGTGTGACATTGGGAGGACTCTCGGATTTCTGTAATGCCTCATATCGTGAAATTGGGCCTCCGGGATTTGCGTTGTCAATTCAAAACGACCTCCAAAGTCTTGATATAGCGCATGTATCAAAGGCCTGAAAAGCTGTCCAAGCCATATCTCGACAGCTGGGATCCCACTTTCTTTAGAGACTCCCCAGATGTAGGCCTTGAAGGCATCTGATCCGGCTTCGTAGCTGCGTGCTTGCTGTAGGTGTATGAGATGTTCATGGTCGCATAGTATTCGCTCCCTTATTCTGTAGAGGTCAGCTAGTCGGGCAAGAATGTCTTCGTCTGCGAGCCTCTGACGTATGTGCTGGTTTGCATGGAGTAAACATCAGTTTGAGCAATGCAGGCAGACGCGTCGAGTGATAATCATACTGAGATAGCGATTCTTCCTAGATTTGGAAGCATGTCAGCTACCATTCTTGTAAGCGTAAAGTCGAGCACTGCGAATCCATGTTCCTGTTGCCTAGATCCCTCAGCTAATGAGCACAGCAACAAGCAGCTCCAGGCTGCATGCAAACGAAGTGCACCCTTACCGCATACGCTTCATTAGACCGCTCTGGATAAGCGGTCTCGAAGAGGACTTCATTTGACTGCTCTTCCAGGTCATAGCAGCTGGAATGACGGAAGACTGTCCATGCGAGCTTTTCAGAGATGCCAGGCAGAGGCGCGAATTTGGCCATGTCCTCGTCCTTCATTTGCTGCAGTAGCCGGTGCAGCTTTGTTGTTTCGCTAGGATACCAAGAGGGCAATCTGCTCCAACGTGTCTGGTCGGCCGCGTGCACATCGTAGGCGGGCTTCTCTGCTTGTGCCGACAGCTGATGTGCGCCACGGTCGCTGGCATAATACCTCTTGCGCTGAACGGCGAGGGCTTGCAGATGTCTGCAAGCTGGTACCGCTCGATTCCTTGGTGCGTGCTGAGCCAGGCGATGTGCACATCGTAACATCAACGACAAGTCATTGTGGAGCAGAGGCAACAATGGGCATAATGGGCAAGACCGCTACGTGATCGGCGAACCTCGACGTGGGCCAGCCTGCCACGTTTACTACAGCGCCGCAGTCATTAGTCGCTGGCTGCGTAAACTTGGGAACTTGGCGCTACTGCTGCTGCTGCTGATGGTGCATTTTCCAAGCGACTTGTTCTGCATTACTTGGCCGCCACCACAGCACGTGCACTCAGTCTCGAGGCTCCAGGCGTCTTGTTGCAGAGAACTCCATTGTGACTGAGGGCGCGCCAAAGGGCAATATGATCACCATCAACTTGCTCATCTAAGATCATCTTGCGGCTTTACAACTTGGCAAGGTATTGCACCTCTTGTCCTGGCGACCCTCTCATGATGGACATTTGCGACATGACAGCTACCAAATTACCCTCACTGTCCCACATCCGACCATGCGAATACGTCCGCCCTACGCGCCCTGCTTCTGTCGTCTGTTCCTGCAGGAACCAGTTGCGACCCTTGCCTGGTGAGCTGAATCGTGGCGGAGAGAGAAAGCGCAGGCTATATTCGAGTGTCGAGCATGCTGCGGCGTCGTTGAGGAACTGGTGGGAAAATGTCAGAGGCACAAATGCGAGTGCGCCATCCATCAAGAAGCTGCACAAAGTTGGGAGTGGGGATTGCTCAGCGAGACTCAAAAATGGGCAGACTCCAAGCATGCAAATGCCTACGCGAAGGCCGCCTCATGCTCGCCCTTTTCCTCATCAAGCTGCATGCCCTCTTTGCAAGAGTACCAGCTGCAGTTGTTCCTCTTGTGAAATGGCGCGTCATCCATCGAGGTCTTGCGGGTTTTGTCGATGCCATATGCTTTTTGTATGCCCATGCTCTTGGCGACATAGCGGACGTCAAAATACTTGTCGAAGAGGGTGAAAGTCGACGTGAATCTTTTTACTATCTCTAGACTATGGTTTGCGGCCATGATCTCCTCGTTGCTGGCGTTTGAAGTTGGATTTGAATAAAAGGCCTTTACGCGATCCAGGAATGATCTCCCTGCACGTGGAGAACTTGGCTTGTCGGCATACACAGGCGAGGGCGAATATTCCATCATTGGACAAGGTTCGGGCACTTGAAAGTCGAGCGTGACAACCATGACGCTTCGCCAGCCGAGTTCTGCACCTCCTTTGCGCAAAGGGCTATCTTGAGGCAAGGCTCCCCAGTTTTGCCATGCAGTCACAAGTCGCGTCGCGAATGTCTTTGTCGTCCGCACGTCTTCAACCTCGTATTGTGTGAGGATCTCGGTCGCGCCGGGTCCGAGGAAGTTGCCCATTGCAGAGAATAGCTTGTAGTCTGGCCTGCCTTTTGCTGGACCCAGTGATGCGAAGCCGGCAGAGATGCATTGCGCTATAACGCACCCGCCGAAGCTGGACAGTCGAGACTGATCAGTATGCATCAGCAGATGTACGAGTAGTGCAAGCCCACGCTATCGGCAGGCGGTTGCCCATTGCCTGGAATTTGTGCAAGCCTTGAAACGCCAGCTTGGAAGCAGCCACGTCGCCCTGCTTGTCTGGGAAGAGCGGCGGTCTCGCGCGGACAGCGACCATTTCCTTGATGGTGGACGCCATGGCGGGCGTGTGGAGTACTAGTATGATGACGGTTAGTTGGTGCACAAGCTGGACAGCAGCAGCCATGCAACTGCGACTCTTCCGGCGAACTTGTAGCCGGCGTGCACGTGGCTTATGGACAGTGAGCACTACAGCTGCAGTACAGTACGTTGTCATTTGCAGAGCATCATTGTAGGAACAGGCAAGTCAGTGACATGGCTTGAGTCTCGAGGCCTCCTTCCGTCTCTGTGCGTCGCGGGAAGGCAAAGCAATTTTTCACATCCGGACATAAGTGACGCGGTGAGCTGCCCTAGGTATGAACCTAGTACCCAGCAGCGCCGGTGTACAGGCTTCCTCGCATTACAGGACAAGACGATGTCACTTTCTAAGTCCAAAGTCAACTACGCAGCTATGAAACAGTGATGAACTCGAATGATAGTCAGATCGTCACGTCATGCCTTATTCATCTAGATCTAGCATAAATTAGGGATCAAAAAGGAATAGCAGGACCAATGAGTCGAAGCCTGTGTCCGAACAGGACGACGACCGTGAGAAGCAATGTCGCTGCGCCAACAAGACCCGCCTGAATGCCAAAAGATGTTCCAAATCCAGCAGACATGCCCCAGTCCAATTGGAAATAGCCGACGGTGAATCCGCAAATGAGTCGTGCGAAGTTGGCCAAGGCGGCCATCTCGCCTGACGCGGTTGGATAGGCGTCGAGAAGATAGGCTGTGACGCCCACCGTTGCAATCATGACGCCGAAAACGTACATGCCCCAGCCCATGACGATGGCTGCAACTGTGAGGTGGCGCTGCAGAGCTTGTCCCACGAGAACAAGACCGGCAACTGGTGGTAAGGAAAAGCAAAACTCAGTAAGGTGGTTGTGACGGGCCAGGACACGCCACTCACTCATCAAGGGTGCAGACAAATAGTATGGTGCCAGGCGGATCTCTGGCACAATCTTTCCTCCATGCCTCTTGGCGTATTGGTCCGCGATCCAGTCATTGAACTGTTTGAGAGAAAGCATGAACACTCGATGCAACCGTCTGAAAAGGAAGGCCATGCTCACGAAGTGCCCGAAGAACTCGCCGAGGATGACTGCCACGATAGGCGTGAAGTAGATGTACGAGATTGTGCGCAGGCTGTATGTATCTGGCCATGAGCAAGGACAGTTTCCTCAGAGCCGGGTCAAAGCCACTCACTTGAAGCCATATCCACCGGCCACTTCTGGAATCTGGAACAAGATCGTTGTCGTAATGTTGATCTGCAGATAGCTTTATCAGCCAATTGAAAAAAAAGCGTAAACGAACAGCATGAGACGTACGCCGACTGCCCACATGAAGGAGATACCATATACGACAAAGATAATAAAAATGACAGGTCTAGCCCATGCAATCGGCAAGCGCAAGAAAGCTGGCTTTGCCGTCATCTCCCTCTTATGCTGAAGCTGCCAGATTCCCGTAAGAACGCCGATGCGGTACTTGAGCCCGCCACGGGCGGGCTGCTCTGACTGAGGAATGGAGCGGTCATAGTACGTCTCGTCGCAGAAGACAGCTATAAGGACCACTGTCAAGGCGCAAATGGCGAAGGTGAGCCAGAAGATGTGGCGCCAATTGCCGGTCTCGAAGAGAATGAAGCCTCCAAGCCAGGGTGAGGCGTCTGTGAGCACGCGGAGTGTAAAGAGACATGTCAGCATCGGATTACAGCGCCAGAAAGAGTGGTTGCAGCTAATTTGAAGTGCGTACAAGGGCTGAGGAAGAAAATTGAGACCCAGATGCCAATCTTGCGCGTTCTTTCGTGAAAGAAGAAGAGATCGTTGATAAATGTCAGGCCAACTACCTTTTTTCAA
Organism: Cystobasidiaceae sp. HBUAS51001; assembly: GCA_003351005.1. Classification (NCBI taxonomy): domain Eukaryota; kingdom Fungi; phylum Basidiomycota; class Cystobasidiomycetes; order Cystobasidiales; family Cystobasidiaceae; species Cystobasidiaceae sp. HBUAS51001. Next base: position 115,478 of record QOZY01000134.1, on the reverse strand, counting down.
TAAATGTCAGGCCAACTACTATGCCGATAAATGTCAGGCCAACTACCTGTGCCGTCGTCAAAAAGAGTGCGTTGATGGGTCGGAAAGCATAGTAGGTGTCGAAGTCATTGCAGAGGGTCGTGCCCAGCATGGTAGCAGTGCCGACGAGGTTGGTCCAAAAGAGGACGGGCTGCGTTCAAGGTCAGCCCTTGCGCCGGTCACAGCATATTGTTAACGCACCAAGCGACCCCAACAGTAGAGCAGAGGGATCCAAAGAAAGCCGCCCAGCGCCAGAAACAGCACGTCTGGAAATTACTGGTGAGCTTCGTCCATGATCAAATGACAATTCGAGCTCACTCAGGTTATTGGCCTGGTTGACCTTGTTAGGGTCCATTCCCCACTCTACAGCTTCTGTATACATGTTCAAAGACTGGTCAGAAGTGTAGCAACAATGCAAGTAAGGACGGGACGACTCACGGAAGACTAGGGCGGGAATGCCAGCGCCCGACTGGAAGTCACCACAGAAGGCGGAGATGCCGAGGACGATGAGAATGGCATGCTTCTTGAAGGGAGACCAGTCTGTGCACACACACAAAATGCGAGAATAGCCCTCAGTATATCTTCGATGACGCTCTGGTATGCAATGGCTGCTCACTGAGCGGGTCACTGGCGGGACAGTCGCAGTCAGCATATGGCCGAGTAGGGCAAGACGCAGCGAATGCAATAGCTCACTTTGGATCATCGCTTGGCTGAGGTGAGAGAGGTGTGATGCCATCTCTGTGTGAGATGGACGAACCATCATAGTCAGCAATGTTGCTTGACAAAGTGGCGGCTCTAAGAAGCCGCTGCTACCCGTAACAGCCATCGCAGCATGGGCAGCGCGGACTTACTCTGCCATCTTCAGGCCTCCGAGAGAGCCTCGCTTTTCTGCATCGATACGCAGCAGGTGTGCGCCCTTTTCATCGTCGAGCACAATCTCCGACTCTGATTTTGCAGTGGTCGATGAGGCAGCCATTATCCTTTGCTTGCTTGCTGAGATCTGCGAGCGAGGGACTGATATTCGGTTTGTCGGTGCAAGAGGATCTGTGAGAGATGGCGTAGAGAGCAGAGACAAGCTGCGAGTCGTCGCTTTTATTAGCGGGGACCACCTTGAGGGGCTCGCTTCTTTGAGGGGCGAAATTGAAGGAGGTCAGTCGGTCGCACAATGCAACGCGAAGAATGGGCCGACATTCCAGCTGTTCAAGCCCGGCCGTTGGGAATCTTCCTGCAACTGCGTTACTCCAAAGCGTACAATCGCCTGCAGACTCGCCCGATGCACAAGCAGCCCGACATTGCACCAAGGGAGAGTCGGGCGAAGCGCGCGTCTGGGCGAGAAAGCTTCTCTCAACGTGCTAATGAGCGATTTTGGCGGGACTCGAGCGTGCTGCAGGTATCGTACGTATCCCGAGACTGAAACACGTCTGCGTCGTCCTGACTGAAACGGTTGACGTTGCGAGTGATGGTCATGCGCAATCTCTGAACCTCGGGCAAAGCGGCGATTTCAAGTTAAAGCAGTAGGCGGAGTAGGCGGAACAAGTCGATATCCATCACACCAAGGCCTTCTCAGCCGTTGACCGTTGGCCGGACTGGAGCAGGTCTTTTGCATGTGCTGATCGTTGCTAGGCCATGTGCATGTTGCGAGGCGCGTGACGAGGACAGCGAGCAGCGAGCCATCGCCGGAAGTACCGTGGAGCAGGAACACTCATTCGATGATGTCCGCATGCTCGCTGCTGCTGCGTGTTGCGCAGAGTGAGATGGGTGCGTTGGTCATGCAGTGGTCAAGGACGTGATCGGGCCATTCTTGAAGGCGACAAGCAAACGCTTCTTCTCCCGACGTGTGACAGGCGCGAGGCTGCGTGGGAACTAGCGCGTCAAGCATATGAAAGATGACTACGACCTTGCGATGAATATCATAGCTCGTCAAGGCGGCGAGCGGGGCTCTGGAACCATCGTTGCAACGTTAACATCAAGATCCCCGAGGCCAATCAATAAGTCCACTTCAGACACTGCTCTTCCACTCGGCTCTGAAGCTGCACAGTCCCGCTCGCGCTCCCAAAAATTGGTGCAAGTCCTTCATCAAAAGCCTTAAAGCGAAAGATTGCCCATATGCATCCCTTCCAATTATTCGTCAAAGACAATGATAGGCTTGATGACAGCGCCAGAATGCGCATCGTGCATGGCAGCAGGCAGATCCTTCCACGAGTACAGTTTGCAAATCTTTTCCATCGGATACTGCGCGACGGTAGCGGGAAACAAAGAAACGCAGCCCTGTCAGCTCCTCTTTTATTTCGAGGACCATGCCAGGACCATGCCGCCCGAGTGGGACTCACGCTTCCGTTCTTGTGCGAGTGCATCAGATCCGGGACCATTTCAGCTGGCGAGCAATTGCCTTCGACGCAGCCCGCTATCGTGCGCAATCCTTGCAGGAAAGCAGAAAGCTGCGCAGACGTCTTGAAGCTTCAGCAGACACCAAGACTGGTTGCCGACATGGACACTCACTGGCACTGAAAGTTCGCCTATACCAGAGTCTCCGACCTGCACCTGGGACAGCAACCGTCAGCAAGCCAGGCGAGAAGTTGTGAAGGACGAATAATTCGATATACATACCTGCAGACCGCCTAGACCCAAGCTCATGAATGCGGCTTTCGCAGCTGGAGCAACGCCAGTCGCTTCAATGGCGTAATCTACACCTTTCCCACGTGTTATCTCAGAGACTCGTGCAAGAACGTCCTCTGCGCGTGCATTGACAGTGTGTGTGGCTCCTGTGGACTTGGCCTGCGGCGATGTGCAGCATCAGTCGTCTCCTGACTGTCGGTTGGCTGATGTTCTTAGCTTACTAAGTCCAGCCGGCTGTCAACGGTGTCCACTGCGATAATGGTCTTGACGCCCATCGTGACTGCGGAGAACAGCCGACAACCAACAGCTCCCATGCCCGATATCAGGATGGTAGATGAAGGTGACGGCTTCGCTACGTTGGTGACGGCACCTACATCAGAAGGAGCGACGTGTCAATTTTCAGTGTTTGGTTGATTTCATCGCGTGAAGGCATGCTTACCTGAACCCGTCTGCATGCCACAGCCAAGGGGAGCCAACAGCTTCAAATTTGCATTTTCGAGAACCTTGACGCACTGCAGTAGTAAGAGCTGAGCATCAGCTGCGATACTTGGCGTTCTGCAATTGCGGCCATGGCTTACGGATGTAGCTTTCACAACCGCGTGTCGGCTGAAGCTAGATTGTCCAAAGAAAGATCCATGTACGCGCTGGCCACCGTCGAGCGTCCCGACTTCAGAAGACCCATTTGCTCTCATCTTTCCGAAGTTGAGCTGAACGTGGGCGTTAGTCTTTGTAGTCGCCGCGCTGTCCGCTTTATGTGACCGCTCACCATCCCCCAGGTCTCGCAGGCATATGGCGTCTGAGCCTTGCACTTTGAGCACGAATCACAAGACGCAAAAGACAGAAGCACATTGTCACCCGGAGCTCTGTATGGCGTTTGTGTTCAGCTCAATGGACCACAAAGGCCTTAGCGGCACTACTGACACACGAGTGACACCTTTGCCAACACTCAAGACGCTGTAAGGGAACGAACAGATTAGCATTCGCCTTGCGTAGATCATGCCAAGAGCAGGAAATGCTCACCGTCCGCTTCCTTCGTGGCCTATAACAGAAAGTATTCAGCAAGTGCGGTACCTAGACTTGCGAGCTTGCTTTTCAGAATCTCTCACCCAAGATAATGGGAAAGACAGCCCCTGGCAGCAGACCTTTTGCCATTGTCGAATCAGTATGGCATATCCCGCTGGCCGTCATTCTGCGGTCGTGTCGGGAACATCAGTCAAAGAAATCAGCTTCTGACGTCTTGGAAGCAGTCCATCAGACATACTGAACCAGAACTTCGTCATCCAGGGGATCATCTAGCACGAGAGACCTTAGCACAAATGGCCCTCCGAGCTCTTCGACGACCCAGGCCTCCGTCTGCTGTGGCGGCGCCGGCATGCTGGTGGCTTGTGTGTCAGCTATCCGCACGAGGAGGCTCGTTTTTCAGGTCTTCGCGAATGTTATGGACCGCGAGCAGCAGTGCGACGGGGCAAGTCAGACGGGCAGCAGTGTGTGCCTGGCGGAAAATCAGGCCGGCCGGCATAGGAGACCACCACCGTGACGCCACCGCGACGCCCAGGCGTGCAGCCCTGGAGGACATGCGACGCGCAGTTGGCGTGAGCGAATGATACAATGAGCCTCACTGTCAGCAGCACGTACACAGCACAGACGCAGCTCGTCCACAAAGACGCCCTGACGCTTTGCAGCTGTCCCGATCACGTCCATGAGGAGCTGAATACTGGCCGGGTAGGAGGTCTGCTCTGCCCATAGGCAGTGCGTGAGGTCAGTTGAAATAGAGCTTTACACTCAGTGGACAGCGCTCTCCGACTTTACCGAAACGCTGCGTTGCTGTACAGTCACGTGTGTTTCGTCTTTATTGCACCAAAGCTGGCAGCTGCTGCCAGCTGGCATAAACCCCACATTTTGTGAGGCTGACAGTGAAGATGCTCTTAACTAGAGTGTAGCTGGTGTATGTGCATCGTCTAGTACTCCGGAAGACCTGCAAGCCAGGGCAAGAGCGAGTCAGCCTGAGCTTGCACCAATAATCTTTCGACCTCTTAGAGTACCGTACCTTCTTGATCAGCTTGCTTCAAGGCGAGCGAAAGTGAAGCAGAAGTGGGAGCTGAAAGTCGACCTGCCTCATCTGCATCCTTCAACCAAGTCATCAATGTATATCGGTCCTGGTCGAAGGCCACAGGGTCGACAGTCGAAGATTCGACATCTTGTCCTAGTAAAGTGTCAATGAAGATGGTTCTTCTAACGTTTCTGAGCCGATCTTTTGCGTCTATGACTTGCATCTGGGCCACGTGTAGCTGCGTTTCATGCCCTTCCATTCTTGCACATAGTCGAAGGTGTTCCCGCATAAGGCAGTGCACAGCCTGCTGTACGTTCGGCAAAATCTGACTGACTTGCTTGCAGAGAGCACTTCCAGGCATCCACATTGATGAACCTGAAATACCCTGTCTTTTCCAGGAACATTTTGACTCCAGACTGGGGCCGAATGTCTTCAAGAGATGGGGCATGGGGACGGAGGGTGCTATGAGGATGTCGAGGGCCTTGGCTTGCTCCATATAGGTCCTATATTCCCTTTCGTGGCACAGCGCGCGTTTAAGGCTGGTGCTGAATAGAGTTGAGTTCGATGTAGACATAACGCTGCTGTTGACTCGGGATTGTTGCTGTAAGATCAGTTCGGGCAGGAACGAATGAGCTATTATTGCGATTGCGTCACGGACATCAGGGACCTACGGCTATCTCCAGCGCCTTCAGGCAATGAATAGCATGCGAAAGCGCTACTTTAAACAAGGCTTGAGCCGACCGAGCCGTTGTCAACTGGTCACTGCAGGTCTTTGACCAGGCTGTCGCTGTCGCCAATGCTGCCCTCGACGAGCGCTCTTCAGAGTATTCATGTTTGGTCCTTTCGCCAAATACATTTTGATATATACGGTCCAGCTTCTGTTGCTTCCTGACAAGAGCGCTCCGGAGGTCTTTACGGGCATCGAGCTGTTTCGAAAGGTGAAATCGTTTAGAGTCAGCAAATGCAGTTGGGGAAAATCGGTGTAGGATTGAGTCATAGTAGGTATAGACTCACTGCCTTGAGAACATGACCTATGTCTGCTTGACAGATTGATGCAGCTTCTTGTACTTCTGCCTTCTTCGCTTGTAGCTTTTTGCAATCCCGCTCGTACCCTTCTCGCTTTTCCGGGCTGCTAGCCGCCTTGCGCCACAGAAAACCGACGGACAAGCTGGCCTTCCAAGCCGTTAGTGCATGCACCCGTTCCTGACGGTCACGTATTTGCTTGTCTAGGACGTCGATCAGCGCTTTCTGTGCGTTCAGGCGGCTGCGAAGGGTTTCTAGACGTCCATCGAGGTCAGCGGCCGCGGCAAGCCGGTCCTGAAGCTCAGAATGTCGTGAGAGGAAGATGATGAAGGGCACGGCCTGATCGACAATTGAGGACTCGATGTAGGATGGACAGGGACATGGGGTGTCGATCTGGCTCTCGAGAGGCATGTCCTGTTGCATGCTGAGGTCTTGGATGAACAGGATGGTGGCGTTGTTCGTGATGCTGCGGTATGCGAGTGACAGCTAAGGAAGAGACCATCCAAGTGCAGAACAGCAGCCACGACTGCAGCGCGAGTGAGTGTTGGCACTGCGATTCCGTATGCGTGTGGATGCTGCAGAGCAACGCGGACGAGACCGATAAGAGAAAGCTCAACGCCTTCAATAACCGGCGTTTCGCCACTTTGCGCTGCAGTCAGGGCGTGACCTTCTGCCAATTCACCGGGATTCATTCTGAAGGGTCCGAAAGTAAATTCACTACTGAGTCACTCTGCCAGACTGGGTTACGCAGACATTGCTCTGGCTTCGAATGCTCCTCGACTACGAATATCGTGCCCGTTTACTTTAGTGCCCTGACGACCTGGTATGCCTCGAGTCAGTCCAGTTCAAAGTACATGTGTCCAATCGATCTGTCCAGTAAGCTGCGAATCTCTGGCCATGCATGCAGTCTGGCCGCGCTTTCTGGTCCGTCTATCGAGGAGGAAGAAGGCGATGGCAAGGTCGATACTCACGACTACGACTACTCGCGAAGAAGTTGGGGGTTACATTCTTGGTGACATTCTCGGCGGCTACTTCTATCACCATGGCATCTCCTCTCCTTTGAAATTGTAGAAATGCGCGCTCTTCGACGGGTTTAATCCTTCAATGACGTTGGCGAGTCCAGCAGCACTTGTTGCTGGCGGCATTCCACCATCGCCCGAAATTGAACCCATATCCGTAGCGACCCAGCCTGTATGTCACAATAAGCAGAAGAATGCCATTTTGTGTCAGATGAAGTTGTGCAATAGGAAGACCGGAAGGACAAAGGCGAAATGACAATTTTAAACATACCCGGGTGCACTGCAACGAAGGTAAATTTCCCTTCAGCCAAGTCGTTGTGGAACTGGATAGCTAGCATGTTCAGAGCGGCCTTTGTGACGGACTGGAAATTCTTTGTCAGGTCGAACGCCCTCCACAAACACACGACTGCACTCACGTATGGCCCTCCGAAGCCTTTGTAGTTGTTGATCATTCCAGACAGACTTCCACTTCCGCTAGAGATGTACACGACCTGCTTGAGACTTCCTTTTCTGAGCGCTGGCAGGAAAGCGAGCGTTACGCGGTGTGGCGCGGTCACGTTTGCGTCCAAGTATTCTGTTAGTCTTTCGCTCGAGGTGCTGATCACGAATTCCTTGTCTCCAATAGCAGCATTGACGACGAGTATGTCCTATATCGTACGGTGGAGTGTCCTGATCAGCTACTTTATTCGCGAATAAACGAGACCGCTTCACTATTACGCCACGCCAACGCACAATTGCATCGACCTGAGCAGCCGCTTTTTCCACGCTTTTAGAGTCCCTCGCGTCCAGGACGAGTGTTTGAATGCCGTCTCCAATGACTGCTTTGGGATCGCGTACTGTGCCAATGACAGTATACCCGTCCTCCTTTAGCTTCAAGGCCAGGGCCTTGCCAATACCTCTGGACGCTCCAATGATGAGTGCGGTGGGCATATTCGGGGGTGTTGACGTTGAAAGGAGTACTGGACAACTAGGATCTGTATCTAGAGGTCGCCTTAGATCTATGGTTGGCAGCTACGCAAGTCCGGCGAGCTTTATCAAATTATCGGGGTCCTCCGACATAGTTGGCGGAATTGGACGGCCGTGGCGCATGCAGAGCGGAGCAGCGGTCAGACTCTTGAAGCAAGCTGGTCAGCCATGGACGTCAAAGCACGTCAGCATGGAAGAATACGCAGGGCTATCATAGCTCTTCATGAGCGTGTTGCTGTCTTTGGCAGAATGGTCTCGCATTCCTGCACGTGCCTATCTGCACGACCTCGCTCACTCAAGCTGTCATAGCTACGGTTCTTCCTGTTGCAAATCCGTCAACTGACAGTACCCAGCATGCAGGCCACGAGCACCGACACGCTCTTCCAGTCAGACGCCGAGATAGAGCGCAGCGCTGCCCGCCAGGACAAGGCAGCGCGGACGGCCAAGGCGGGCTCGCCGATAAAACTGCCCTCGAAGCCGCTCGACCTCGTCGTCCAGCCCGGGGACAGCAACGCGGCATGGACAGCAGAGTCTGGGTTTGTCGCCCGCAAGGTCGACCTGAAGGTGGGCTGACCTGACATGCTTAACGCGTACGCTGGTCGTCCTGGAAGTGCGCGTCGATCATCTCCGTGTAGAGCTGAATAATGCTGTCATGCAGACGGGCAAGACACTGCAGACATATAAAGGCCACAAGGGACCTGTCACCTCGCTTGCATTCTATAGACCTCCTGACGCGCCGTGCGATGTCCTCATCACTGGCTCGTGGGACAAGTCTATCAGGGTCTGGGCGACGCAGGTGTGGCCAAATTGCACGTCACTCTGCAAGACCTGTTGCTGATGCACTGCTCCCAGCCGCAAAAGCAGCTCACGATCATCCATGACGCCCATACAGACTTTGTCAAGACTCTGAAGGTGTTACCGCAGCTCAAGGTTCTCTTTTCAGGCGGGTCTGACAAGGATCTGCGCGCGTGGGACCTGTCCAGTTTAGATAGCCAAGATTGGTCGACTGCCTTGCAATACAATGTCGCTGCGTCAACGTCTTCAAGTGTTCTAGAATCAGTCACCACAAAAGTCAAAGAGACCCTCAACATCGCTCAAGAAAGCTCGACCAGTGGTGACAATTCTTCGGAATCAGCAGCCTCACTGCCACCCCTTTCCCTGCTCACATCTAAAAAAGGGCAGCACACACGACCCATCGAAAGGTTAGCTTGGTATCCCGTCTTGTCAAAAGATGGGAATGACACCGAGACTGGGACTTATACACTCTGGAGCGCGGACAGCATGGGCAGGATCTGTGTCTGGCAAGTGTCGAGAGATGCGGGCTTGAAACTGCAACTTGATCTCAAGCATACATGGCTGGCACACGAGACAGCCATTAGCGACATTCATCTATCAGAGGGCGAGGCGTGGACAGGTGAGTCCGATTCCACCTTTTTAGCCAGACTTAGCGCCTGAAGCAGGATGATTGCCAGTATCCTCCGACCACCTGGCAACGCTGTGGACATTTGATGCAACAGATCCCGCTTCTGCGCCCGTACCGTCTATCAAACTACCGCACCCATACTTTGTCAAGAGCCTGCTTCCTCTTGAGCAAGTCTTACCTGGGTCAAACACGCACTATGTGCTCACAGGGTCCACAGACGAGCAGATCCGAATCTGGGATCTCTCTCAGCTCGACAGCGGATCTGGCGAAGTCGCCGGCTGGAGTACGCCCAAGAAGCCGCTCGCGACCGCCGCGACTGCTTCTGAAATGTACAAAGATGGCAAACGCCCTGAAGGGCTAGTCTATGAGCTTGAAGGTCATTTCCACGAAGTCAACAAGCTGGCTATCTGGTCTACGCAAGCGGAGGAAAGTCTAGATGTAGAAGCACAAGATGAGCTTTCTCGGCCGAAAGGGCAAAGACAAGAGACGTATATCGTCAGTGCTTCGCTGGATTGCACGATTCGCAAGTGGAGACTGAGGGACGTGCTAGAGCTCGCGAAAGCGGCGGCGAGACCGGAGAAGGACGAGAGAACGGACGAGGAGAAGAAAACGGCTGAAAGAATAAAAAGAGGGAAGACAAAGGCTCCCGTACAGGCGAAGATGACGGAAGAAGAGGAGCGGGAATTGGCAGAGTTGATGGACGATTAGGTCGAGCGATGAGCTTGCTGCTTTCTTAGCACAACAGTGAAATGCAAAGAAAAGCTAGCCATTCGTATGCAGCCTGGAATGCGCTTGACTAAAGGCCTTTAGCTGATAGGAGAGACTGGAACAAGTGGCGAAGCGAAATGACATGTATTTGATCGGTTCTTATCTTACGGGTGTCACATTTGGCGTCAGCTATCTTCCCTGTTCCTGCAGCCTTTGCATCAGAACACCGAATCCTCCTAGAATACGCATCACAGCCCATCATGAGCTTCCAAGACTGGATTGAAGCTAACCAGCAGCCTCTTATTGACCGGCTCGCAGAGGTCGTGGTGAGCTTTCGTACGGTTCATGCAGCTCGGGCCACTTTGCCTGACGGCTTCCCTGCGATAGCGCATCCCCTCGGTCTCTGGAGATGCAGCGTACCGTCCTCATGTGTTCGAGATGGCAGAATGGCTCAATAATACCATGAAGGCGCTGGGTATCCAGTGCGTCGTTATCATCATCTCTTGCTATAGTGGCCGATCACGCTGGGCTGGTCACGCATTGCGGGACTGGGCTACCATGCAGTGAAAGCAGGCAAATGCAGGCGCTAACGATCCTTTCTGTCGCGCTCAGAGTCAGCATGCACCCACTTGGCCAGCAGAAGCTTGAGGGCAAGGACATTGACCTCCCGCCTGTCGTGCTGGGCGAGTATGGCAACGACCCCAACAAGAAGACAATCCTCGTGTACGGCCACTATGGTGAGTTGGTCTTGTCAACATTGATCTGGAATCTGCTGATAGCCGTATGCAGACGTTCAGCCTGCGCTCAAGGAAGACGGTGAGGGTTTGCAGGGGTTTATACATTCGTGCTTTTCGCAAAGGCTAACCTGGTCATGTGACAGGCTGGGACAGCGAACCATTCGAGCTGCACCATGACCTCAAATCTGGACGTCTGTATGGACGAGGGTGGGCGCTTTGCCTACGATCACTCCGCCAGCTTAGACTAAACGTCGACATTGTAGTTCGACCGACGACAAGGGCCCCGTCATCGGTGGGTCTCCACGCAATACAACGATTCTCGTTTTCCTGTGCTCACTCGTCAGCGTACAGGCTGGCTCAACGTCATCGAAGCACACCAGCAGTCCGGCCAGGAATTCCCAGTCAACTTGAAGATGTGCTTCGAGGGAATGGAAGAGTCTGGATCGGAAGGCCTGGAGGCCTTCGTCGAGCGGGAAAAGGACGCTTTCTTTGCAGGCGTTGATGCTGTTTGCATCTCCGACAACTACTGGCTGTAAGGCTGTGCCGATTTTGCTGTTGCTTTGATCGTGCTGACATTCTCTGTCACTTCTTTAGCACGGATACCGTATGTACAGAACTGGCTAGCTGTCATGTCGCATTTCACTGATGCTCTGCCTGCTCGTTGTCATTCAGACTCCTGCATTGAGTAAGTCCTTGTCACACCAAGCGCGCACATATCATACTGAGCGATGCTCGCGCCAATCCAGCCTACGGCCTTCGAGGATTAACATATCAGAAGATTGTCATCTCTGGCCCAGGTGCAGACTTGCACAGCGGTGTCTTTGGCGGCACTGTCCACGAACCGATGACCGACCTGATTCACCTGTTCAGCAAGCTCGTCACCCCCTCTGGCGAAATTCTCGTACCTGGAATCAAGGAGCTTGTCGCTCCCCTGACAGACGAGGAAAAGTAAGCAGGGAGTGCATCGCGTGAATACAGCTCACTGACGAGCCGCCACAGGCAACGCTACGAGAAGATGGACTTCCAGGTTTCTGATCTGCAAGATGCAGCTGGCGGCAAAGTCACTTTGTCTGAGGACAAGGCTACAGTCTTCATGGGCCGGTGCGTCTGGTTGTGCATGCTCACCAAGCTAATCTGCTGCGGCTAATGTGACACGCGCTCGCGACTTGCCACTGATTCAGTATGCGATACCCGTCACTCTCGCTTCATGGCATCGAAGGCGCATTCTCGGCAACAGGTGCAAAGACTGTTATTCCCGCCAAGGTCCAAGGCAAATTCAGTATCCGCCTTGTGCCCAACCTTATGCCGGAGACGGTTGCGGAGCTCTGCAAGTCCTACATCGAAGCCGAATTCGCCAAACTTGGCAGCAAGAACACCATGAAGGTCGAGACCCTGAGTGGAGGAAAAGCTTGGGTGTCCGACCCCAAGCACTGGAACTTTGAAGCCGGCATCAAGGCGACCGAGAAGGTCTATGGCAAAACCCCCGATCTCACCAGGGAGGGAGGCTCGATTCCAATTACTCTGACGTTCCAGGACATCATTGGGAAGAACGTGATGCTCCTACCAATGGGACGATCAACAGACGGTGCCCATTCAATCAACGAAAAGCTGGACATCGATAATTACATCAGGGGTTGCAAGCTGCTCGGTCAATATCTGCATGAAGTCGCTACTCTCGCTGAATAGAGACGAGGCCAAATGTGCAGCATAGTCATGACGAAATCGCCGAAATTCAAGTCTGCCATGGTCTGGGACGAACGAAGAGATGGATGGGGACACTGACGGGTATCGTGCAAGAGCTGACTCGTTGACCCTTTGCTCTGTTCTACTGACCCAGCTCTCCAACGGTCAGCCAAACAGTCCGATCCCCTGCGATGGCGAGGGAAGGTTCTCGTCTGACAAGATCAGGCCCTTCCTTGGTTACAGACCAACTCTGGTGCTCGACTCGGCCTGGACCTCGCTGCATTGCTGCTGTCAGCTGCGTCAGCTCGTCACAGTCTAGTAGGTGGCGCTGTACTGTCTCCTTCTCCTGTCTCTGTCTTCGAGGCGGCCGCTGACCTTGGGTACGGTGTGTCTTGCAGGCATCACTTTCATCCCCTTCGTCAGTGGCCATTGCGCAGGGCACGGATCTCCCAAAGCAGGCTCCTGCCATCCGTCATGTCTTCAGACAAGCACAAGATGATCAGTCGATAGAGCGAGCCAATGTCCAGTGCCCGACATCTCGTCTACCGCTCCTCTTGTCGACACTGCTACTCAGCTTGACACAGCAGATAAAGACGCACGCAAAGATGGCAACGATTGCTTTCACCGCTTTCGCTACGTTTCAGACGGCAGGGCGTATATTGCTTTGGTCATCAAGGTCTTTGGAGAGGACGTCGTCTGTGAAGCCAAGGATCTCGACAACGGCGCAGCTCCTGTCGGACAACTGGAATGGAGGAGAACTTTGCTGATGATTCCGCTGTTTTTATCTTTTTTCCCAACGCAGCTATCAACGGTTCGTAGAAGTTGCGGACATCCTCTTGGGAAACTGTATTCTGACCTCGTCTTTTGACAGAAAAACTCGACATCGACAACTACATCCGAGGCTGCAAGCTTCTTGGTCAATATCTTCACGAGGTGGCGGTCTTGGCGGAGTGAAGGCAAAGGTCTCAGATGTGACTAAACCAATGAGCAGACAAATATCATTGCGTATTCGCTTGCTTCGGAAGGCGTACTGCAGCAACAAATCATCCGGAAAGCCAACTGACGTTGACATCTGATTATGCATGCCGGCCTGGGAGCGCAGGTCTACTGACGTCAGATCGTGTCCAAGGCTACACATTGCAGACTCATTCTCATCACAAGTCAAGGGACCCTCACAACAAGGTGGTCGAAGTGCGAAGCGGAAATGCGGATGCAACGAAGGAGTACGGCATGAATTGAAGGCTGTCTAATCTTCCTGAAGCTGACAGCTGCCCAGTGGGCAGCCGAGAAGTCGGTAGGAACGGAAGACTGGCGAGAAGTCGGGCACATCTCAACACTATACAGTCAGCGTTGAGTGCTGTACAGATGATATTAATTCAAGAGCCGTTTCTGCTTCAGCCCTTCAACAGCCATACGACACATGTTGGACCTGAGCTATTTGAATAGTGTCTTGATGCACCCGAACCATCGTAAGAGAACCCAGCATGTTTACGCACATGGTGCCATAAAGCATGACTGTGTCAGTCCTCGCATTGCTGCAGTTCGCCCATGCGCTTGTGGCGTTCGTCTTGGTGTGACCCCGCAGGAACATGGAAGTGTAATTATCGGCCTGTTGGCAGCCTGTATCATGTACTTGCTCCGCTTCAAGGGGGCATCTACTACTGTCTTGCATTCAGGAGTTTCCAAGCTCCTCCTCAGCGCGTGTTTATTGTTTCGCTCATGGCCGTGCCTCGTTGCTTCAGCACCGACCGTGAAACTCGACAAGAGCAGCAGGGACCAGCACACGCACATCCAACTCATCTCACAACCTAGTACGGCACTATGGGCAGCCCAAATGGCGACGCTCAGCCGCCGAGCACGCCTCAGCGTGTTTCATCAGCAACAGCCTCTGGCTCAGACAGCCAAACGCGACGGCCCTCGACACTGAAGAAGCGACGGCCCAGCCAGGACACGACTACCATAGGCGGTATTGGAGTCAACACAAGTGCGGGACCAGGGCCCTCGCCGCTACGGCGCGAGGTCAAGAAGAGGACGCCGAGGGTGGTTGACCGGAGCTCGCAGATTCAAAAGATGATTGTGAAGTGGGAGGTGCCGCGGAAGGTGCGACGACATCATTGCAGGGACTATTAGTCGCCATAAAGTTGCTGACACTGCGGTCTGCGCCTCCTTTTGCAGGCCTTGCATTCTTCCATAGGTGAGTCGCCTGAATGGCTGATCGTGACAGCATAATAAGGCGCAAGACTGACTGTTTCCCGCACCCTTGCCCAGGCTTCCTCGCAATCTACCTCTATGCGACGCACAAGGACACATTTACGCTCGTCAAGGGCCTGTCCACAGCGCTGGTAGTCATCACCGCTACAGACTTGCTCCGTTTCGCTTCACGGCGCTTCGAGCGATTGTATGAGCGGGCATTAGGCTTTCTGATGCGTGAGAGCGAAAAAGTGAGTTTCGAGCGGTTACACTTTCGTAACATATGCTAATTATTGTCCTTTGCTCCTGTCAGACCACATGGAACGGCGTCATTTGGTATCTCGTCGGAGTCATTTTCGTGCTGGCCACTTTACCCCGCGGTCGGTTTCCGTGTCCCACATCATCAAAGGGAGTGGTCCAAGCCATGCTTACGCTTGATTGACCACTCAGACCTGGCCACGCTCTCCATCATGATCCTCTCATGGGCCGACACAGCCGCCTCTGTCATCGGCCGCAAATTTGGCAAATACACCTTCAAGCTCCCTTCTCCTCCCTTTGCACGCCGCAAGTCTCTAGCCGGCACACTGGGCGCTTTCTTCTTTGGCAGCCTGTCTGCATTCATTTTCTTCAACTTCGTAGCTCCATACGGCTCGGAAAGCGATCTCACGTGGCTCGGAGAGACAAGCGCGTGGATACCAAAGACGGTCAAGACTGCTCTCGCTGCACAAGCTAGGCTGGTCTACTCTGGGCCCAAGACCAATTTCCCAGAATACCTTGCCATTGGCAGAGGTGCACGCATCTCTACCATCCTTCCCCAGCCCAGAAGCACGATACCTCTAGGGAAGCTCGAGCTCATCTGCGCCATCTCTGCCTGCCTCGCCGAAGGCATCGACATCTACGGCTTCGACGACAATGTCATCATGCCAGTCTTCAGCGGACTCATGATCTGGGCAAGCTTATACATCCTCGGCTGAGGCAGGCGGCAGGGCTCAACTGCTGCCTGGTACGAATCATGTATTGCTTTCCCTTCTGTACACGTAGAAGGATGGGCCCAGACTGGAGTACGCAGTGGTAGTCTTCGCTGACTGGCATAATCTTAGACTCGTAATACTCTATTTCAGCCTTGATCTAGCTCGCACTCTTGGCGTTGGCGCAGTGCCGTCTATCGCGTTCACAATATTTGCAATCGCTCATGCGGAGACCTCGTCCTCGCGTCTGGAAGATGAGGACAGTCGATTCCTACAGGCCTCAGCTTGTTTATCCCAGTCGATTCTACAGTGGAAGGTAAGTTTCCATGTTGTCATCAATCAGCGCGGGCAAACGAGACTCACGAGTAGATCTTGTATAGGATCGTTAGCTGAGCTCCGCCGAGCGTGATAAGATAACCTGACCACAATGCCGGCAGCGTTCTGAAGACGTAGCACAAGAGCAGGCTCTGTAGACACGTTATTGTGCAGAGTCTCGTTCCAGCCAACTCGTGCAACTCTGCTTACCGCCCACACACCGAAACCCCAGAAAGCGATAACATTCACTTTGGCCGCCAGATAGGGCGCGCCAGCACCTGTACAGGATTTCGAAATTGAGCAAGGCACCACAAAAGACAAGCAAATTATTGGCTCACCCCGGAGAATTCCCGCGTTGATGATCTGTACACCAAATCCAAAAGCAGCAAAAGCCGGGACCAGGATCTGTAAATTGTACGAGGTTCGTCAAGTGATTACCTCGCATTGAAGGCTTACGCTAACGCACGTAGCTTTTTAACATTGCCTGAATTGATCTGTCGTCTGAGTACCAGCTGCCGAGCCGATCGCGTAAAAGCAGCATGCACGACAGCGCAAGCACGATGAAAACTATGGCAATGCGTCGCGTAGCCTCTGAGGCCGTCTTTGCGCTCTGTGCATCACTAGCTCCAAGCAGATTACCAACTCTGGTGGCCGAAGCCATCGAAAGGGCGTACGGTATTGGAAAAGCAGCGCTTATTATCGACATGAAGATGGCATTGACTGCTTGGGCAGTCGTGCCCAAGTATACGGCGCCCAGACCGAGAAGCTCAAAGGCTTCAAGACGCGTCCGAAGGGCATGCCTTCAGCTGCAGGCCATTGGGGGCAGTGAGCACTAAGCAACTTACCCCACCATTCGCTGCATAGCGCTACGGCACCAGCAAAACCAAGCGAGTAACTGACCCCGAGATCTTGAAAGATGGCGCGCGAGAAACCACAGAAAGCCGACTTCGGTGTCGTGATGACAGCGTACGCGAGCATGACCAAGAACATGACATTGTATGCAATCACGACGGCAATTGGAGCCCCTACGAAGCCGAGCCGCCATCGAGGTGGCCCTTGGACGAGCAATATGTTCAAGCCAACGCTCACTGGCATACTGACCACGTGTGCGAGCGTCGGTCCATTGACGTGGCCTATGCTCTGGCAAAAGCGCCTGATGCAGTCGCGGCCTGCATACGCCTGCGGTAGTCTTGTCAGACCCCTGCGATGCGCCAAGAAGGTTTGAAAGTCGACTCACTGGCACGCAAAAGAATATGATCCGAAGATACAGCTGTGCCAGATGCAGCATCTCCTTGTCTGCATTCGGCGCTAAGACCGATATGATGGATGTCCCAAACCACATCAAGACGAAGATAAACGGAAGCAAAGACAGATTGACCACGAACTGCCTCATGGCGTACAGGCTGGCGAGATGCGGCGTATCAGACCCAGCAGCCTGTCGACTAAATAGCGTCAGTGCAATGCTCTAGGTCCTGTGACGCAGAATGCTGATGTACCTGGTTAGCCAATGTGTCGAGTGCTGCATTCAGACCAATGACAATGCTCAGAGCCACGACGTTGGTATGCAGCAGGCCAAGACTGGCAGCGGCGAGCTCGGTTACGCCCAACTGTCCAACAGTGAAGACCGTGATGCCTGGCGAGTCGGAGCAAAGATGGGTCAAGCCGATCCGTCCAACCTCATCTGACTCACCTATCATCCAATGACGCATCACACAGAGCAACACCAGCGACACTGCCATCTTGACTATGTGGCGCGTCTCTGACCAGATGGAAGCAGTGGCAGCACCAGAGCTAGACCGAGGCTCGTTGCCATCGGTATCGGATGCCAACAGTGGAGTTCTCTCGGTCCGATTCGCTTTGGTCGCCATGGCTGCCTCTGCTCGAGCCGTAGCGACAAGACACGGATAAGAGCAAAGGCAAGAGCATCGAGTCACGCTTTTGTATGTTGCCTGCAAATCGCTGCAATCGAGGTTACAGAGCTGGTCGCTTCGTTGGACAGGGCTCGGTCAAGTCCCGGTGCGGCCTCTGGTGTCCAAATGCACCTTGCAGTAAAGGCAAGATCCTTGATAAAACCCGACTCTTTAGGCTGCGTGTATTGAATATTCTACATGCGCACTGCGTGTGTCCTGCGAAGGTAGTTTTCTATGCACATGCTTCTCTCTTCTAACAACTGCGATCTCTTCTTCCCGACTCCCTTACTGCTGCACCTGAAGCTCGTGCACTGCTCGCTTTTCATCCCACTCAATGCTCAATCTCCTTCTCCATATCTGGCGTCTTGATACTGCTCGGCCGTCTGGTCATTTTTTGATTCCCCTTCGCCGCTAGCTCATCTATCGTCTTTCTGCCCTGCTGTTCCGCGTCTGGCTGGCTAGAGAGCTTGCTCCAGAGAAGCATGCCCAGACCCGCTCGTTCCGTCTGGCCATCCGTGCCAATGGACGTATCCTGCGCTTGGACAGTCTGCCACGCCAGCTGCTCGTCGTACATGCCAATGACGCTCGAGACAGGCGGCCTATCTTCATGCAAATCTCGAGGCAAATATCCCACTTTTTCCGCTTTTCGACGATCTTTCATCCGGATCTTGCGGAAATTGATGAGATCACGCTTGAATTGCTTGTCCCACTCCCGCCTCTTTTCGAGCCACCGCCGTATAGGCCCGTCTGGCGTGATTTGCCCAACGAGATTGCGGTCCATCGTCAGTGCTGCGAGCTCATCTTCCGCTTCCATAGCTCTAGCGTAGCCATCTGGAGTGACACGCTGCCTGACCATGGCGTTCTCAAATGGGGGAGCTTCGCCATTCACGCTTATAAGCACCTGCTCATACGCTGAGCTGTCTTCCTTCTCGGCCAGATCATCATTTATGGATGCACTTCTTTGCAGATTGAACGAAGTTGAACTCGTCCCGCGCGACAAGTTGATCCTTCTGGCTTCTGTTCGATCCTTCTCCGGCTCATCGTCTGAGCTCTCTTCCTCGTCTTCGTCGCCTTCCGAGCCCTCATCGCCGGCGTGTGACTTGCTAGGCGTCTCGCGCCCGCCTACCTCAGTCGTAGAGACTGAAGTGTCCGATTTCATACCATCAAGTCTATCGAAAACGTCCTGCTTATTCCGTCGATCTTGCGAGCTGCTGGAACTCAGAGATCTCTCCATATGCCCATCGATAGTGCCAGTTGACAAGTCGGCCTCCCCGTTCTGCTCGCCGTCTTCATCTTGCGCATGACCATTTGTAGGCTCATCATCTCGATGATGGGTTGCATCGCCGTTTACCAGCTCATTCGCATTACTCGCTCTTGGCTGTGCAAAGGTCTTGTCCAGTCTAAAGCGCTGCGGCGACGTCTGCTGCGGCGGACTCTGCGCCGGTCTATTTGTCGCATAATCGAAATGACTCTGTCCAGCACTCGCATCCGCAAGTACTTCTTCACTTTTACGTTCCGCCTCTTGTGCCGCTTCTGACAGAGCCCATAGCGAGAAGTTTGCACACGAGCGGTACTGGAATTTTGCTGGAGTCGTGAATGATAGTGTTGTAGCGACGTGACAGCAGTCATCGAACATTTGCAATTGTACGCGAGTAGGTGGATATTGTGAAATCTTGTCTCGCTGAGCGGCTGGAGGCGAAACGAGCAAGTAAGAAAACAATCGGTCAATCTGGACGTTGCGGAAGTATGGCAGCAAGAATAGCAGATCATACTCACGGTATTTCTTCAGCGTCTCGTCGGCGGGATAGTACCTTTCTGGATTTGCAGCTTTATGAGCGACATATACGATTTCGTCTGCCAGCAACTCTGCAGAGCCCCCGATCTGTGAGGGTACACAAGACATCGGTTTTAGCATCTTGTCAATTGTACATCATATAATCAAAACATGCCACTCACAATCAGGAGAGGAGGCAAGCCACCCAAGCTTCCTTGATTGATCAAGCTAATCAACGGATGGCCGATGAGCTTATTAGTGCAATAAAGCTGAATTTGTTCCTGTACGACGAGTTCGTTGGTCTTCTGTTGGTACTTTGTGCTGCCACTGCTGCTGCCTTGCTTATCGGCATGCTGGGTTTGCTGATTCCGATGATCCTTGAAGACGAGCGGGTCTTCCCTTGTAGGTGGCCAAGCCAAACTAGGTCGGAATTGAAACCCCGTAGGCGGTATATAATCCCCTCCGGTATCCTGTGTCATCAAGCTTGGGAAGCTATGCGTCAAATCGACCCAAGGACTGATGAGGCAGCTTCCTGCTGGGAGAGGCAAGCCCGCGTCTCGTAATAGCAGGAGAAGGGCTAGCGCGAGACCACCGCCTGATGAATCGCCATAGAGTAGGATTTCGTGTGGATGATAGGCTTGTGCACCACTGTCGGGCGGAGGTGCTATGAGGTATAGATATGCAGAGAGGGCGTCGAGAAGGGAGCAGGGGAAAGGGTATTGCGGTGCGAGGCGGAAGGAGCTTTGAAGTCAGACAGAGACGGAGGTTGCATAGATGAGGATGTTGGAGGGCGATCAGATCAGGGGATGGCGTAAAGTCAGACGATCCGCAAACAGGTATGGAGAAGGACCTACACTGAAAAGGCCCTCGCATTGAGCTTGCGCGCGTGCCTCTGTACTTGATACCTATGTGTCCCATTGCCAGCGAAATAATGTGCACCGCCATGGAGGTAGAGTATGACTCTGGTAGGAGGGGCTTCCAAGCCAGCCTGTATGCAAGCGTCGCGAGCATTGACGTCCCGTCGCATCTCTATCCATTCTCCATAGAGCGGCCTGCATCTCAGCCTCCACCAATTCTTGCCTCCTATCTCTGTCAATCCAGGATCGTCGGTCTCTAAATGTGTAGTGAGGAGGGAAGCAGCTGCGTCGAGTATATCTTTGGGAGGCTCTACGACGGATCGGACCACCCATGCCGGCGTGGGCGTTTCCTTGCCAGTGAATGACTGGAGCTCTTCGACAGAGTGCGTAGATGCAAACTGCAGGAATTGCTTGACGAGTTCCAAACCTTCGGAATATGATAGCTCCTCATCTGGACTCGCAGATGCACTTCCCGGTGCGGATGCAAGAGACGAGCGCTTCCTCGCCCGCGAGACCATGTGCCTCCAAAATGCAGCAAAGAAAGTCGGCGTAGTGTCCACTGCGACACTTATGCTGTTCAATCCCGCTCCTGTGCCTCGCGGAGCATTGGAGTTGAGCCATGGGAGAGGCAGATAAGGAGACAGGCTCGTGCATAGCTCATAGATGAATTTTGCGCCGTCTAGAAAGGCAACGATGAGACTGTATCGGAGTACGTCTAGCCAGAAGAAGAATGAGGCGGCGAGGGTTTCTTTGCGGGGGAAGTGGGAGGATGGGTGTGGCTTGTTGTCCCAATTGTCTTTTTCAAGCTTGGTGGTGCCGTTGCTTTCTGCATCTTCTGTAAAAATAGCCGTCATGGCGGTGTTGCCTGTTTTTTTCGCCACCCGTGTCTATGCGGGCTGAAATGCATGCATGCATTCACCAAACATGGGCGTCAGTGTGACGGCAAGGTGAGACATGACAGTTAGCAGGAGCATTCTACAGCCATCACAGAGTCTTGTATATCCCACCTTGTAGTGCGTGCCAGCTGCTATATAGCTTGCCAGTGCACTGCCTCGCGCTTTCCTGCGTTTACTGCCATTTCATGCTGCAAAGTGCACGGCTTCAAGACGAGACTGCCAAATGCGACGAGGAGTGAAGGGAACGACAGTGGAGAGGGTGTGTGTGTGAAGGCGACACTCCTGCTGATGGTGTGAAGTGGGTGTGTTGCGGAGTCGAGCAGAGTCAAGCCTGGATGTTGTCCTCCGTGCGCGCATGTTCGTGTTCCTGCTAGACATCGTCATGATGTCGCAGGTGGCAAATACTGTGCATCACACACATCCGTGAATGAGAGGTGTCAGGCATCGCCCTTGTCTCGCCTACAAGACTTTCTGCTCCATGTCTCCCTGTCACTCCTATCAGCTCGCTGTCCCAGCTTATCTTGCTGCCCATGGCCGCCGATCACGTCCATCAGCCGGACGCCATGTCACACAACGCTTCATCCAGATGCGCATTCTCTTGCTCTACTGTCCGTACTGACTATTCCTAGTCCATCGAGTTCTCATTTGATATCGCTATCGCTCTTCTTGTCGCTCCTGCAGCCAGCTCGAGACAGGTCAACAGTTGCACACAAGAACAAAGAACAGAACAGTCCGTCATGACGGGCAATGAACCGCTTGAAGCAGTCCTAGAGCGACTAGAGCACAGGTACAGCGACGCACATGCGTCAAGTAGCTCGCCTTCGTCAAGTGAAGCCTCAAGAAATGTGACCACCTCGACAAGCAGCAGTGCCACTGGCACCGGAAATAGCAGCACCACATTCACCCTGCGACAAGAAGACGGAATAAACGCAAACACAAACGACCCAGACGCGTCAATGTTACCTCTATTAGCTGCAGTATGCCTCATCCCACACAACAAGCCCGACGATTTCGCAATTCTCTTTCGTTATTTTGCAGCTAGTATTGCTGCCAAGCAACGGCCGTCGTCTCATCTTTCCCACGGCGGCAGAAGCAGCAGCAACGACGATAACGAGATCATGCATCTATCTCGCCTTGTGCTGCGACTACGGACGGCACTCTTCAAAGCCGTCCCGCTCGTCGGCGTGCCACGCATCATCAATGCGCTCTCGGCACTGCACAGCGCCGTCCTTTCTCACCCTTGCTCATCACAAATACTTGCAAATCTACCAATATCAAGTAGCAAACCTACGAAAACAACGGAAGAAGATTCAGCTGCAGGATGGTCTTTCTTCAAAGCTATCTACGCACAACATGCAGAGGGCATAATCAAGAGGATAGGAGAGACGAGCCCCGATCTGGCGGAAATGATTGTGGACGAACTTTATGGCGCTAATTTGAGTAGGAGAGAGGTATTGAGTTGGAAAGAGACGGTCCTCATTGAGTTTACTGGATGGTGAGCTGCTTTTTCTTTGTTTTTCTTTTCACCTACCAGATTCAACGCCTGCGTAAAGGTGTTGAATTGGCGCTAACCAAGTCTCCGTTTTCTTTCTTGTTTTCTCATCTGGCTTTGCATACCTCTCTTGCCTTTCGAAACTCGGCTGTGTGCGGCCCTTACTTACGGACTGGACTCTGGCTACCATCGCTCGATACTTCCAATCCTTTCTTCTGACAATCCCTCCACTCCATTGCCTTGTTGGTCTGGCTACCTCTCGACCACGCAACATATCCTCAAATACCACACGAACGATCGAATACCACGCAATCCACGCTTCAACCTCACTCGCATGCTCGCTTCGCTCGCTTCGCCCCCGCACAGCGCAAGTCTCGCCTGTTCCGCACAAGCCAAAGGTCATTTCTTCGGCTGCAAAAACCTAGACGTGCCTCGGAAGAGCGTAGAGCTGGCTCTAGAGGTATTGCGAGAGATTGGGACTTGGATTGGTCAGGCATTGGATGAAAAAGAAATGCCTTTTATCAAGCATTTGAATAAGTTCGAGCGCTAAATCAAGGGAAGAAGGCCAGCTCTGCCAGACTCTCAATGGGACTTCGCGGCACACGTCAAGTTCCTGTCCTGGTCTGTTACTTCAGTCGACATTATGCTGTTTGAATAGACAGACCGCGATAGATTTTGAAACCAAGCATTGTACCTGCTGCACATCCTTTGTCTATACCGTTGTTGTTGTTGTGGAACCATGTATGTACAAGCACCGCACATATGCAATGTCTTCCGTCAAGGGTTACTCGATCTTGAATTACTGGCGATCCTATCTCGCTGCACCACATGTCTTTTTGCAGCGCGACAGATGCAAACTCCTCCCACTCTTTTGACGTCGTCGAACTCTGAGCAAATTCTGGCGTCGCCATTCACATTACTTGATGTACGGCTCAAGCTTGAGCAATCGCTCGCCAGCTGCTTGGATCGTCTCTGGCTGCTTGCAGTATGCAATGCGCAGGTATTGCTCGCCAATGTCTCGGAGATGAGGTGGGTAGAAATCCGTAGGTGGGATGCACACGCTAAATCATTCCAATAAAGGTAATCCAGGAATTGTTAGCACACGGCGGCGAAGGTCAATCAAGGTGACTGATGACCACGGCGAGCTTACACGCCAGCTGTTTGCGCTACGAAAAAGGCAAGTTGCCAGTCGCGAGGTCGGTCTTTGACGACATCAGGTACGCTGCAGAACGCCACAGGTGACTTAGCAAAGCGGCTTGATGCTTTTCTTCTTCCCTGAACAGCTTACACCCAGTCATCGGGAAGATGCAGCCTGCTGGTATTGACCATGACAAAGTAGCTACCTTGCGGAATGGTGCTGCAGAACATCGTAAAAGTCAGCATAGCACGCCTATACATAGTGAAGATACTACGTAGAGCGCCTCACTATGGCAAGCCAAGCTTGTCGAGCTGCTTGAGCAATGTATCTCGCAACTTCTCATACCACTCCTTTTGCGCTGCAAGTCCAAGATCTCTCAACTTTCGCATCCTGAACAAACCTCAAGATGAAAATTGACGACCCACTTTCAAAGAATCGTTGTTCGTCCGCCCGCTCGAATGCAACGGCAGCAGCTTCTTGAAGTGGGGAATTCGTGCAAAACGTAACTCGTGTAGCAGCGGCGAGACATGCGCGTATGAGCTCTGCAGGCCCTACGAGCCATCCTACTCGCCAGCCGGTGCACGAAAAGTTCTTGCCGGCACTGCCGACTGTTATTGTCCGATTCCAGAACTTGTCGAGCGAGGCGATGCGGGTGTGCTTGGAGGGAGTCAACGCCAGGACGTCGTACTGCGAGAGAGAAAAAGAATGTGGCCATCAGCTCTGATTTGGAAGCTGCGGGAAGAGAAAAGAAAATACGCACCACCTCGTCCGAGAGTATGAGGAAGTTCTTCTCCTCTGCCAATTTCCCAATCTCCCTAAGTTCATCTTCCGAAAAGACTTTACCAATCGGATTATGCGGTGTATTCAAGATCAAGACTTTGGTCTTTTCCGTGCATGCCGCGCGGAGCTCTTCAATGTCTAGCTTCCAATCTGCAGATGAGACGTTGGAATGGCTCGCTTCTTTGGGTGGTCGAAAGGGGACATAGACGGGCTTGCCCCCGTGGAAGGTGATGCTGCTGATGTACTGATCGCTAGATGTCGCTCGCATCAGCCTTTGCCATCAGTTCCGGGAATTAACGATGAGATGCTCACAAATGCGGCGCAGGCACAATGACTTCGTCGCCTTCATTCAGGAAAGCCGCAAGCGTGGCATACATGCCGACATTGGCTGCGAGTACAAACGTGAGTCAATTCACTGAGGCTCGAGGTCACCGCTAGCTGTTGCTCACCTCCCGAGGTCACTAGAATCTCTGTATTTGGGTCCAGCTCTCGTCCTTCTGGAAGGTGGAAGGACGGTGAGAGTGCTTTTGCAAGTGCATTTCTCAGCCTCAAGCGGCCTTTCGGTATGCTATAGTGGCTGTTGCAGAGGTGAGGCGTGATGAGCGCCTGAGGCGAATTTAGCCTAGAGCTTGTGTGCGTACTTGGTCTCTGCTGATTTCTCGATGGCTTCTTCTGCGGCTTTCCGAATGTATTCAGGAGGCGACCAGTCTAGTCGGGCAAGAGTATGTGTGGGCGGGTGGCTGAAGTCAGTCCAGGGCCCGCACAGTGCATGCAGGAAAGAGGCCGCAGTTATGCGCACCCATGAAGCCTTGGCCTAGAGAACAAGATCTATTCATCAGCACATGCTCGCTCCAGATCTGCTGCTTCGTCCATGCATTGCATCGATCACCTACCCAGGTTCAGGCTGTCTTTGGGAACATGTCCGCCGGCTATCGAATGATGGCAGCAGTCAGCTATGCGATGAGCTGAAAGATGCCAGAGCCTCAGATCTACCCGGCGAGAAGACCGACCAGACGTCGCTCTTGGTCAGCTCGTCCTTTATGCGGTCCGCCGTCTGCACCTTTGCCATGCTCGAGCTGCTTCCAAACTGTCGTCGAACCGTGAATTGTGCTGCTCTTCTCGCAGCCAGTGGGGAAGAGATAAACGAGCGGAAAGGCCGCGCTTGCATGCGATGCAGTTGCTTGTCTTGCACGATTGTTCGTTCGGAGCTGACCCCCGCGTGTTTCGGCGTCGACTGGTCCGCCGGCAACGTTATGGTGCAATCCGCCACCAGATCCGGCAAGTCATACTGGGCATACCGAAAGTCGCATTCTCTCATCTGTACAGACCGCTACTGATCTACCAGCACTGTCCTGCTGCATTGTGCGAAGCTGATACACTGGCACAAAGACTTGGAAAGACGAAAGGGCAAACAAAAAAGACGTCTTCATTCTTGGCTTTCAAGCCAGGTCAGGTAACCCAGCCATCTGTTGCACAGTGAGAAGCATGTCAGATACGTGCAGGCTTGGAGCAGCTTCTGTTCTATCGCACCTGTTCTTCTCAATAAGGCCGATGTAGCAACCTCGGCTATCCTGGACGGCAACATATCGCACGCCCAGCTTGATAAAGAGCTGGTGAAGACTGCAAATGCACAGTAATCAGTACTTGCATTCGGACAGGACAGTGGTACAATGCCTACAGCTGCAAAGGAGCCTGCGAAGAGATGGTCATCGGCGCCCGGTCCGTGTAGAAGCCCAGGTCCAGCAAGCCGCTTGGGCTGCCTCCCTCTTCCGAACCGCCGAGACCGACCTTGGCTGACGTATCTCTGAACGAGCATGGCGTCTGTGGCTCCTCGTCCGTATTGAGCTCTTCCCGATGCCGTTGCAGCGCGCTCTCTAGCTCGTCATAGCCGATATAGCCTTGAAGCCGAGGTCCATCGTCTTCTTTCACAATTGGGAATCCAGTCACAAGACCCGCGCTGGTGTCGAGCTTCTCTTGCATCGTGTTCACTGTGCAGTGTTGATCTAGTGAGATTATAGGCGCGTCGCTGTCGACCACGTCCAGGACCGATCCATGAAGCACATATTCTGTCTTGCTGTCAAGATAAGGAAGCTGGTTCATCCTATCATGCATGGCCAAAAGTCAGTACGGGAGCTGGAGATCACTGTGGTCATAGGACACCCACTCGATGGTCATGTCATAGATCGACCGCGTCTCAATCGCATCGGCGACCGTCTTTGCGAACAAAACAGCTGCAAAACCCACCATCAGGTTCCTGAAACACTAAGATAGCTGGGAAAGCGCTCACCTAGCATGACGGGCGTTACATAGGTCAACGTCCCAGTAAGTTCAAACATGATAACAGCAAGCGAGACCGTGGTTCTCGTGACTCCCGCAAGCGTAGCAGCCGCGCCGACCATGGCCCAGACGCCTGGCAAGACACATGCCTGTCCAAAAGGCGCTGGAAGAGGACCACTCGCTGCGCAAAAGCCAAAGATGGCGGCCTCGGGATGCAGAGCGTAAAAGTACTCGACGATCAAGCCGAGCATGCGACCGAAGAGAGCCCCCGCTGCGAGCGTGGGTATGAAGATGCCGGCTGGTACAGCAGATTCACATCAGCCCATTCTCAGCACAAACTGCTGCTGGCACACCGTACCTGGCAACTTGATTCCAAAGCTGAAAAGCGTCGGGATGAGCACCATCAGCTGCGCGGAGAAGTGGGATAGCAGAAATGCCAAGACTCACGTGATGACGGTGATGAGCGCCTTGCCAACAAGCGCTAGTCCAATCGTCCTAAGCAGAGGGCCGACTTCCGAGGGCACCTGTGGGCACAAGCCAGCACTTTCGCTATCCTTGTTACACTCGACAAACATTTCATACACCAGCTCGGTGCCGCCCATCTTCATGTAAGGGTTGAAGAAGGAGATGGCAACTGTTACGAGGCAGATGAGCGCACATTCGAAAATTGGATGCTTCTTCAACGAGGTTCCATTCCTAACGCGCTTGGCTGATCAGGAGTGGCTATCAGCTAAAAACGAGTCACTGCTACGCAGTTGGACGTACTCCATTCAATATTGGCCTTGTTGAATAGTGCACCATAGAGACCGCCGAAGATGCCGAGCAAAGCAAACCCAAACATCTCCACCCAGTGAAAGTCCTTATCGTATGTCACCTGGGTGAGCAGATCACTTTCAGCCACTATTTCTACTCTTTCAGCGGAATTGAAAAGACGAACCTCAAAAAGCACGATTTTCCCGCTTCCGAAAGGATTGAGCAGCTTGAGCGTGACTGCCGAGATCATGGCGCAGACAAAGCTGCGGAACATGACTTTGGGCGGAAAGAAGTATCTGAAGATGCGTGAAAACTTCAGCTCTCGTTCCACCAACTCGTATCGTTTGCGAGACTCTCACGAGACTTCTTCCAGGCTGAACAGGACGCCTCCTACAGGCGCTCCGAAAGCGACAGCCACTCCAGCAGCGCATGCGGCAGAGAGAATCTCTCGCCTCTTCGCTTCGTTGCGATCGTACTTGTTGAAGAAGCGAGAAGTAATGTTGCCAACGCATGATGCGATGTGAACGAACGGTCCTTCCTGAGATTTACAAGCACTCTCAAAATTTTGCTAATTCAGCAACAACAATGCCCCTGATGGGGTTGCTGACCTTGCCTAGACTCAGGCCCGACCCGACTGCGAAGCACAGACCGATGGCTTTCGCAAATCTGGATCCCCGTGCTGGCGTCAGCAAGCATGTGCAGACCGCCTAACAATTAGACAGAACTCACAATGTCCAGACGCCTGAAATCAATGCAGCAATGTCAGACAGACCCCTTGCAACGAACAATTTGACAACTCACCTAGATATCCTCTGATGACAAAGCCGCTGAGCAGTGTCTTGATCTCGGGAATACCTGACCCAGCTGCATAGTACATGACCTTTCTGGGACCGACTTGCGGGACCTGTGCGGCCCTAGCAGGTGTCTTGGCACCATCGTCATCTTCGGCAAGAGGGCCAGATAGCAATGGCGCATGTACACTCATGCTACTGCTCGCAGAGTGCGTAAAGCGTGGTTTGGTACGATTCGGACGCGGTGAAAAGTTTACGCTTCCATAGGATTGATAGGATGCACTTCGAGGCAGGCGAACGCGATCTTCTTCGTCTTCGTCTTCGTCTTCAGACTCTGAAGCGGCTGATGCTCGTTTGATGAATGGGTCGCTGCCTTTGGCGTCCTTGGTGGAGACTACGCTTGTGCTGGCTGAGAGGTAGATGGTCAACACTGAAGCAAGAGTTGCGAACGCGACCTGCGTAGTGAATTTGTTGAGCATACTATACAGAGCTCAAGGGATTACGTCTAGCTCACAGCCATCACGATGTAGACACCATATTCGAGCAGCAATTGGACAGCCTTGTTGCCTTCTCCATCGAGAACCTGACCCCATTCTTGCCATGCGCTGCAAGCAGGCTGCTCTGTAGCTGATCTAGCCCACTGCCTGATGTGTGCGTTGGCAGAGATGGCCGACCGTACGGCTGGCTTGAGCAGTGCGCTTTGAGCGGTCAAGGAAGCCAAGCGCAACCCATCAAGACTGAGCAACGCGTCTGCACTCGCATGCTGTTCATCTGGGCACGTGCAGAACCGGCGCGCCTTGTACCACCCAGTCGTGCAGTAGCCATCCTTGATGGAAAAGAGCCACATCTCGAGGCTAATGATGCCAGCAGCCAAGAAAGCCGTGCAGATACCGACAATGATGATTGCCAGCCAGCCTTGGAAGCGGTCCCATTGATTCGAGACGAAGCCGCGCAGACCGCGCTGGGCACGGAGGCTCGAGATGCGCCAGTCCTCTTTGCATTGGTCGTGGAGCCAGTCTGGGGGCGACAATGGCAGCAGGAACGTATAAAACGCAGGGAGAAGCGTCAGCAAAGGTGTGTGCCTGTCTGCGACTGCCTACGCGGTCTGCACCATTCACGCCTCCTGATGCAAGTGGCGAACAAGCGCACCGATGGTTGTAAAGTTGGAATACCATGAGCGCACGCCTGTACCAGCTAGGCCACTCTGAAGAGCATATTTGTAGTCTCTGTCGTAGCCGCTTTGGTGGTCTTGACGCGTTATCAGGTCCTGGAGGTACGCGGACCGGCGTCTGAGCGACTGCTGGCTCAGATTGCGCCGCAGTGACGAGGGCACGCGGTCGCGCGCGGGGATGCGCAGCTTGTTTGGAGACGGCGCTGCTGTGTCCTCACCATCGAGTGGCATGACTGCGTCGTGGTGTCCCCCGTTCGTGATGGGTCGAGTGACAGCCGACAGCCAACTTCACGTGCAGCTTGGCAGCGAGCTTGATCAAAGGCCACTTTACGCGCTCAGCTCTCCAGGCACTCGCAGAGCGAGCATCACAGGCCGCACTTGACATCGTTTGCAGTCTCAAGGTAGGTATGTGCTATTTGCGACCGCCAAAAAGTCTCTTCGTAGACGATTTTCCTCCATTCATCAGGAGGTGAGAAGACCACAAAAATTGGGAAAGTCGGCGTGACTTGCAACGACGAAGCTACGCAGAGGGTAATACACCTGATGGTAGTCGAAACCATGTTCTGTGCTTGGGAAGCACATGTCCTAAACTATTGGATGGCTTTATGTCAGAACTAGTCCTTTTTAAGTTGAGAGGTTAAAAGCTAGCTCACCCTCTAGACGACAGGTGTATGCCGGGCTCAGCAGAATTTTCACTAAGAAAATATCTATACATCCGTTGAAGGGTCAGCAAAGATATCCAGTGGCGCGACCTTCCATCCGCCGACTTCCGCGTCTATAGCTCTCAGCACGCAGGCCCGTCCGCATGACCCTTACTGTCTTGACAGCGTCTTTTCTTTCGCATGCGACTGCATTATTCGCCGCCCTCGATGAAGTCGTCGCCTCGCCGCGAATTGTCAGCCGTCCCTGAGGATGTAGGCCTAGGCTTGGGCCTAGGTTCAAAAGCCACTCTCATAATGACCGGCACCACAGTCAAGTGCAGTTCAGGGATGGACAGAGAGCCTCTTTGACTAGTCACATCCTCCAATTCTTGGTTCAGCTTCAGTCTACACTGAATCCAAATGAAACCTGAGGCTTCTTTTTTCTTTCATCTCTGTCACTTTCACTTAGACTTGGACTCGTAGCAATCCTAATCGAATGTACGCTAGCTACTCATATCGACCAATGTGCTGACAAGGAAAAAGGGGTTGAGAACTCGGCAGCGAAGTGACGGCCCCATTCAGTGGTAATCAGTTTTCCTCAGAACGAAAAGTCGGAGAATGCATCGACTCAATGCGAAATCGGACCGTCGAGTTCCGCTGATCTCTATGGAGATCAAGGCCACCTGTCGAGATGAATGGTCTAGCAAGTGGAGTCTCTCGCAAAACTTTACTGCTGCAAGGACCGATTTGCAGAATGATTTCGACTTGAGAGCAGACACCCACGAGCCAAGGCATGCATCTATGGGGCGACACAAGGAAAGCTTCTGCGATGAACGACCTTGACTACTGAACTAGCACAATCCCCATCTTTCTTACGAGTAATTGTACGAATCCCGTTGCAACTCCTCCTCAACAATCGTGTTGAAAGGAACAGCAATGGCATCAATCTCCGGATGCGCACCCAGGTACATCAGCCGCTGAGCTTATGACATATGTTCCCTTCGCGGAGCAGGGTGACTATCGGAGCGGTCGGAGGCCGCGGTGGGCGGCGCAGGCGCTTCTTTTCCGCCAAGATGGGTGGTGCCTTGGGCATATCTGCTGTCTCGATCTAATGATTGCACAATGAGCACCGATGCGCGAAGCCAGCATGTAAGACTCACTTCATCTATCTTCTTGGTAGTGAGACGATAGACCACAGACAAGCCATGAATGCAGTGTGCGTCTAGCACTGCAGAATAGTCCTTCCGTTCCGCAAAAAGCGGCAGCCCAAATAATGGGCATTTACCGTTTGACTGGACAATCTCGTAGATATTGCAGAGCCAGAATGCGAAGAAGATGAACTCCCAATGTTACCCGTCCTCGTCGCACCACCAGGCCAACAGACTGTAGTGATAGATTTTCCAATTGAGGAAGGCGCCAGACCACGGCTATGTATATCAGAAGCGCACCATCAGTCTAAATTCGAGATGAAATCGAGCGACTTGTAGGTGCCGGTGTGGTCCCAGCCGAATGCCACAATGGGCTCATTGCCTGGCGGAGGTCGCTGGATTTTGGCTTGTGCTCGATCCTTCCAGCGTTGCTGCCATCTCCTTGTCGTTTGCCGGGAATGCCGCACAACGATTGAGTGCTTTTCATTTATGAACTCGGCCGCACTTATTTTCCAGCTAACGAATCGAAGCCTGGCGTCGAATGCCACGACATTCGGTGCGTTGGCAGCATTGCAGACATTCGTTCGACAGATTTGCAAGCGGTGTAGTTGTGTCCCTATTCAAGTTGTGCTTTAGAATGGTCCGGCTTGTACTGAGAACGTTTGAGTGGGATACATGCTTACAAGAGCCAAGAGCAGTGTGATCAGAGGTGACTTCCGTAGTGCCGTCTTCGGCCTCGCACAGGCGTTGCAAGATATGCCGGTGACCCTCTTCCCAGTACGTCAAGGCGACGTCCAGGAGCTTCTTCAAGGGAGCACAAATTAATGGCGTTTACTTGCAGACCAGGGAGGAGGTCCGGCTGCTGTTGGTGAGTGAGCGTGCGTGCGGACATCGCACGCGAGCTGAAACAAGCGAGCGTCGACGGCGGAGAGCATTCGTGCTGGATGGTCGGTCATGGGCGCTTGGTTGCGAGCAATCGCTACTGCGAGTCCATCATGCACGACGGGTAGAGTGTTTCCGAAGACTCTGGCAAATCGCCTTGTGAGTCGTGCCAGAACATCTAGATTGGCGCCCTCTTGCTGAATCGCAGCAGAGTCGAGCTCTTCCATTTGGGCTTCGAGGTGCAACTTTGCCTCATCGATGCGTCGGTCAACGACGGCTAGGAGCTCGAACTCGAAGTTATCGAGGCTGACAGTGAGGCGCGTATCGAGCGCCCGGACGGGCGCTGTCTGCTCGCCTAATTTGGCTTGCATCTCTCGCACGATGCGAGCGATGACGACGTCGCTCTGCTGGAGGAACGAGGTGAACTCGCCCAGGAGAACGTTGTGGTCCGCCTCGAGACCTTGCAAGTGAGCCTCGAGGCGCGCGTCGAGTGAAGTACCAGTGGGCGCTCGTAATATAACGCTCGCCTGTGAGCCTGTACCAATGATCCCTCGAGCTGGAAGTCCCGAAGCTCGGCGTAGCCAAATTTTGCACGAAGCTGCCCCATGTATGAACGCCAGACCTTGGAAACTCGTCTATGCTTGCTGCGGAATCTGAACGATCCATCGATACCCAATGACACAGCATCATAGCTTAGCAAATTAGTGGTGACAGAGGAGACAAGGAGCGTTGCAGCCGAATGGGCTGCCTTTTATAGCAAGCGTTTCAAATCTTCCAAATTTTGCAGAGTCTTCCACGATCAGCCATCAGTCAGCGAACCTCCACTGTGGAAGCCCTCTTGCATCTCGAGAAGAATCGATGGAAGCGCAATCAAGTCGATGAAGGCGAGTGAAGTGAAGTGCATTGAAAGCATTGAAAAGCGAGGGGGCGCCGTCTGATGTTTCTGTCTGACATGACTATGCATGTACGTCAGGGAGTTCAGACAGCAGCAAAACTCTACGACGACCATTGCAGCTTTGACGTTCGCGACCGCCAAAGTCGTATGTCGACAGGCTCTTGCAGCCTTCTTGTTTCGCGAGCGAGACAGTCGAGAAGTGCAGCTGGACATTTGTGCATCAGAGTTCATAGAAGGGCTTGTCGTTGTCGACTTATTGGTAGCGGAGATCGACTCCTTCAATGCGATTCGTGTGGGACTGTACACCGACGATTCTGCCCAGATCAGCTTTCGGTGCAGGCTGTCCCCGCTACCTAGCGAAGCCTCTTGAAAAGCACAGTTGTATGACTAGCAGAAAGAAGCTTGCAAGCACACGTCGTCCATTGTTCGAGGTTCGTATCACTCATGAAGAGCTTTGGAAAGCAATCAGATGCCAAAAGTCTTGCCGAGCATTGCGGCTTCCGCAACAGTGAGATGCAAAAGTCAGGCACGCTCCACTAAAGAAGCAAGGACAAGGAATAGGGACTAACTGAGGGGAGAGCTCGTGCACGCCCGTTATGGGGCGTGTGCTTTGAGGGACTTTCCGTGCACGTCCGCCTTGGCGATGATGTCGTTGTCCGGAGCGATATCGTAGGTCATGCGTGTTCGCCTTGGTCGTCGTTGGCTCGTCTGTGCGTGACGGAGACAAGCCCAGCTGAGCAGAAGCTGCATTTCGGGCGTTTTATGATCAGAAGTGGATCGTCAGTCGTGAGGTGCGCTGCTTGGCTACCGTCTCAGCATAGCAAAGCTTGAACATCTGAACTGCTATACAGCGCGTTCTTCTTGCGTCGGTGCTTTTTGCGCCGGCTGTAGAGCAATTGAAGCCTTACCTGGCTTCACCACGCCATGCACGGGAGTTGACATTTGTGGTCAGAAGCAGAGTAGAGCTGTCTGCATTGGATGCTGGCCTGCTCAAGGCTGATCGACCAAGCTGCATGTCCGCCACTTTGCGCGTTCTCTACTCTTCTTGGTCCTGCAAGCAAACATGGCAGCACCCACATAGTACACGAAACAGTCTTCATACAGCGCCATGTCCTTCTCCAATCTCCTGAAGGACGCGCCCTTCTACTCCCCGGCGGCCTTCTCCCCACGCCGCAGGAGGCAGCAACAGCCTGGCACGCCTGGTTCAGGGATCCAAGCTAGAGCACAGCGGCGACGCTCCACCAAGCCACTTGTCGATCCGTACACGAGTCTCTCGTCAAACGACTTTGACAGCTTCGTCGACGGCGTGTCCAGCAAGATCCGAGATGCGCTCACCTACGAGCCTAATCGAGACCGACGCATACGGAGGGGATATGCAGACGACGACGAGTACTGGGCGCAGGTTGGAGGCAGGCCAGGCCATTTTGTGGCCGCTGAAACATCACAGGACGTGATTGCAGCCGATGTAGATGCATCAGCGCTGGATGCAAGCGTGCAAACGGAAGACGCGGAAATGCAAGTGGAATCTAGCGCCTTCGTCACCGAGCCGCAACCGCAACCTCCAGAAACGAATGGTCTGACCGAAGAGCAGACTTTCCAGCAGCTGTGAGGCCAGACATACTGTCCAGCTCTTTCTCCCCGCTGACACTTATGATGCAGCTTGGATGGCCTCGATCACCCTCCACAGACGGTGCCAGCTCAATCCTATCCTGCAGCATCCATAGCTTCGACCTCTCAAGCTCAGACTATCAATTTAGATCCAGCACTGCTACAGAATAGTCTGTATCCTGATCTCCAGTCTTTCAGTCACGATGTTGGATATCTCTCACCGCCTACGGAATCGCAAGCACAGCAAACATCCGACATCACATCTGGCCTCTACCCATCTCTTGCGGGCTTGCAAGAAGACACGCAGGTGCCCTTTCAGTCGGATACAGACGGCAATCTTGACTTCTTACAGCAATACACAAATGCGATACCGAGCGAAGATCTCACTGCGCCGCAAGCGACAAACGTCACCGACTATGCTCCTCTCGACGCGCTTCTGGACATGGCGAAAGGTGACGCTGAAGAAGCGACAGAAGCTATGCATCACATCGAGGAAGAGGATCAAGTAGAGCAAGCTTTAGACGAGGCGCTGCTTGAGCAGATAGCTCCACAAGAAACCTTTGACGACGAGGCTTCAGATATTGCCGTGCCCGATGTGGCCTATGAAGCAGACTCGGAATCGCAAGTAGACGAGGCGGACGCATCAGAGGCAGAAGAAGAAGGAGAAGAAGAATCACTGCCGTCCCCACCCCGCTTTGCAAAGCAGAAGAGCGCGTCGAAGGAAGCTTCAGATGTCATCAGTATCGGCTCGACTTCCGAAGAAGAAGAAGAGGAGGTGGATGAGGAGCAAGGCGAGGAGGATATGCTGCAAGACGAAGAAGAGGAGGACCTCGACGACGACGAAGCCGAGCTCCCCGACGAGGTCGACTGTGAAGATGTAGTCGAAGATGGCGATGACATTCAAGTCGAAGGAAGCGCGCCTCCGACAGCAGCGGCAGAACCCGCAGTAGATGCGAGGCAAGCAAGTACAAGCGCACCAGTGCCTGCTGCCACATTTTTCCGCGAAGAAGTCCTGGAAGAAGAGGAGGTGGAGGAGATCACACCTTCACCGCTCCACGCTGCTCTGCAAGAACCCGCTCCGACACTCTTCGGGGAAATTGAGGAGACTCGTGCACCTACGAAACGTGCAGTCTTACCAGCCAACATCTGGGGCCGCATGGATAGAGATGAGCAGAACCTATCAGGCTTCAATCAGGCTGCTCAAATGGGAGAAGACGACGACGATAGCGATGTGGAAGAGTACCATCGTCCAAGCGAGGACGCAGATGCGCGGGAGTGGGCGAAGTTGCGTAGGAAAATGGGTCGTAAACAGCGGGCTCAGGATGAGCAGGACGCCGAGGATCGCTACTTTGACGATGAGGAAGAGGCTGAAGCAGAGGGCTCCGACGAAGAAGCTGAAGATGATGAGGAAGACAACGAAGAAGACGAGAGTGAGGAGTCCGATCACGGCGAAGGCTCATCCTCGAAAAGCTACCGAGCGGTGCAGAAGCGAAATTTGGCCACATCGCAGGCCGAGTTTGAGGATGAGCTGGATGACGAGGCTCTCTCTGGTGATGAGCGCGCTGCCAAACGAGCACGCGGTGATTTGGACACTCGAGTGCCTATTCCTGCGTTTATGAAGCGCGATAGAGCGACGGGCGAATATGAGCTGCGCGCGGGGAGCAGTGATAGCGAAGAAGAGGAGTCTGACGAGGAAGAGGAAGAGGAAGAACCGGCTGCGGCTGTGGTTGTTCCCTCTCTGACCGTCGGCGAGCAGAAACCAGAGCAAGTGGACGCCGAAAACACCGATAGCGGTGCGGAACCGAACAACCTTGGTCAGGAGGAGACCATAGGCGAGGAGATTGAGCTTGACCCTAGAGACAAAAGTACTCTACCAAGCCAGACGACAAGCGAAGGCATACAGGCTGTCTCTCCAGTCGAAGTGCTGCACGAAGTTGGGGGCGCACCAACCTCAGCTGCTCCGCTAGAAGCGGCGCAAGCTCTCGAGACAGAGGATTCCATCGAAGTCGAAGAAGAAGAGAGATCTACAAGTCCGGTCACTATTGTCGAAGCTGCAGAAATGTCTTTTGATCCAGCATCACTGGACGCTACATCAAAGCAAGAAACCGGGTCATCCATGCAGCCAAATCTCAACGCTAGTCCATCTGTCAAGACAGTACCAGTTCAGTCCGAGACTGCAGAGCCTGCGCTCGTCGATGCTAAGCATGAAGCGATTTCAAGTAGAGAAACGCCACTTCCATCTTCGCTGGCAGAACTTGCAGACAAGGTCTTCGAGAAGTCGCCCCAGCCCGCCGTACAAGCTGCCCTGCTGGACACTGTGCTGCACGCTTCAGAAATGTTAGAAGCCGAACAGCAGACGGCAGCAGATGCCGTGTCTGTCCCTACACAGTCAGAGCTTCCCGTTGAGCCGAAGAGTCCCCGGCGGAGATCAAGAAGCAAGACACCCAGTACACCAGCCACGAAGCCACGTACATCAGGAGAACCACGCCTCTTTGCAAGCCTGGGGGTCTCGCCTGAGCAGTTTTCTCTGGGGACTCCTCGGCGCTCTGTCACGCCAAATCTGCCTACGGAAGCTTTGCCTGCTACAACTTCTGACCCTCCCCAAACCCTCGACATTCGGCAAGCAAGGAACCAATTTGAATCGTCGTCGAAGATCAACGCGGACACTTCTGTCCAGCCAATATCATTGCCAGTGCCTGCAGATGTGCAAGCAGTGCAGACGCAGCTCACGGGGACAGATGCCAGCACAGTCGTCAATGAAGATGAGGACGAATACAGGGACCGAGCAGCAGAAGCAGAAGAAGCTCAAGTCGTCGCTAGCCACGAAAAAGAGTCCAGTCCGCAACTGCTCACAGACCACCACAATGAGCCACCTCCAGCCGAGCTGACAACCGAAGCGCCCGATCGACATTTAGAGACAGCCCGAACTGAACAAATGGAGGACATCGACATGAATACCGACGAAATGGAATCCCACAGTCCGAAAGGAGCGGCGGCGCCTGCGGTGCTGGACGAGGATGTAGCTGCGGAGACGGAGATTTTACAGGCAGAACCCATCAGGCTGCCAGCCCCAGAGCCGAAAGCTGAAGTCAAGGACGAAGCCCGGACAAGCAATAGTACGCCGTCTCGCGTTTTCAATGCAATCATGCCTGGATTATGGGACCCTTCGACGCCCGTTCGCTTCGGTGGTCAGAGCATAGCCGCTGCAGTGCGCGAGGCATACTATGATCCACAGAGAGCAGGCAATCTGCGGGAGAGCCTTGGATCGCCCGAAGCTAAGCATGCAAACATCATGCCTGTCAAGGAGGAGCATCAGGAAGTCGAGGCAGCGCTCAAGGCCGAGAAAGAAGCGGTCACTCCCGGTAGGCGAGCTCGTGTAAGCTTTGCCGCTGATGACGCGGAAGAGAAGAAGCCGGCCGACGAGATCCTCAAGGAGGTGGCTCAACAGCAACAAGAGGAGGAAGAAACACCTGACCATGTCGAAAGCGATGGCGAGCAGCAGGCGGCAGAGCTCATCTCGTCTCCCGGTATCAAGCAGGAAGACGGGGAGCCGACTGAAGCGGTGCAGTCTGATGATTCTGTACGAGACCTCTGCCATCTTGATTCTGCCTCCATGCGCGATCGCTGAAGCATGAATTTCTGTCAGGTGGGCGACAGCGTTTCGCAAGCCTTGTCAGAAGAAGCTTCAGTACCAGCACACGCTGAGGTCGCTTCATCAGCTCAAGACGAAGAAGAGTTGGCGGATGAGAACGAGTCGGAACCTGATGCCCAAGAGCAGTCCTCCTCTTCTGACGAAAGCAGCGCCGTTCTGGTCACTTCGACCAAGAAAAAGCAAGCACAGCCATCAAGACAGCCTCAGCCGTCTGCCGTACAAGCCGATGCCTTGAGCGAGAGTGACGCAGGGACTTCGTCGTCCGACGAAGAAGACGAGGCTATCTTTGTCACCTCGCTTGTACGGCCTGCGCACCAGCGCCCTGGACCGCCCATGGCCAGACGCGGAGGGGGACAGACGCGGGCCGGCACTGCCAGAGGGCTACACAAGGGCAAAGGTCCAGCGCCGGTAGATGAAGCGGTGGTTGAGGATGACAGCGAAAGCGAGGAGGGATCAGTCTCGTCCAAGCACGCAGAAGAAGCAGAAGACTCTGGCAGCGAGGCGTCGGCAAGCGTTGACAAGGCGAGATCCGCCACGCCCTCGCGACCTAGCACTCCTGAAGCCGACGACATCTCTGGTCGGTCCATTATCGCCAATCTTGTCGTGCCGGGAAGCCCGATATTGCGGCCTGCGACACCCATGGAAGAACTTGAAGTCTCCTCCATTCTAATGCCACAAACCTCACGACCGCGATTGCACAAGCACGGCTCCGGCTCAAATTTGGGAGCAAGACAAGGCCGCACTCCGCCTCGACACAAGCGCGGCGGATCAGTTTCATCACGCTCTTCAGCCGGCCGACCGTCTGCAGAGCCCGTCTCTGGCACTTCACCCGCGCCTGTACATGCAGACGCTGAACACTCTCAATCGCTACATCCTGGCTCCTCCCCTATTCAGACGCGCTCGCAGTGCACGTATCGCAAGATCTCGATTCCGAACCCGTATCAAGCGCAAGCGCAATTGCAGGCGCAAGCACAAGCAAGCACGCCTGGTCGACGGATGAGCTCTCGTCTTGCTCGTGCAGCGGCTGGTGAGCGTGCTGGTGCGGGCGAGAGCGTCACGTCTGCCTCGAATGGTAGTCTGGCGGCCCAGCAAGACTACTCTTCGCACTTCATCTTCCTTGTGCCCGGATGTTCTACTGCGGATCGGAAGGAAGCGATGCATGATGAGAATATCGTGGATCTTGGCGTTGCGAGCGTAGAAGAAGAAGGATCGGCGATGGCTCTCAACACTGATGAAGACACGGAACATGGCGTCACAGTCGAAGGTCTGCCTGATGCGATCTTGCAGAGCTTGATCCGGGTGGTCGGGCTTGAGATCTTCCGGTAAGCATGTCACGCATTGCCCGTTGCCCACGAATCAGTGTTGATGTTGACACGCCCGTGCATCAGCGAGGGAGCCTGCGAGATATTGTCGCCTCTCTTGCAAGTGCCGACTGGCAGTCCAGCGCGGCGAGATAATACAGCACCTGCCAGCGAGCGCAAGCGGCGGCGCGAGTCTGAGCAGCTCGTGATGAGTCCTTTGAATAGCGGCAGTGGCAGTCAAGGTCATCCAGCCAAGCGTCAGAATACTGGTCGTCATTGAAGCGTGAAGGTGGCTTTGTTGCCACCACGAATGTACAAAGTAGAAAGTTGAAGCAGAGAGGCGCGCGCGTGCAACTCAATATCCAGATAGCTTGATGAGAGTGTCGTATGATGCTCTGCTGTAGCTTGTCGCTGCTCTTCTGTGTGCTCGGACATAGCGGCCTCGATCGTCCTCGTACGAGGCGTGACTTTGGAAGAAACAGCCAACAAGGCAGCAAAGAGGCGAGCTTCCTCTGACCGACTGCTTACTGGAGAGCACTACAAGTTGCTCTCACTCCGTTCAGCGGGCTAGCCAACTCGTCATCGCGCCATGGTCCTCACGCGGTCGCAGTCGATTCCGCGCCTCAACGGGCACAGCGAAAAGAGCAATGGCAATGACTGGATATCGATGGACAGCGACGGGAATGACAAGCGCAAACCAAAGGTCAATGGCAAGCAGGCCACCGTCCAGCCAGCGTACGACCCCGCGCCGCGCTCCACAGAGTTCGAATTCCTAGGTCCGCCAGGCGCGCTGGGCATCACAATCCTGACGGCCGCATTCACGTATTTCTTCGCATTCGCATGCAACGAGCAAGGCTGCCCGCCTGCGCCTGTAGGGCCGTATTTTGCACAGGGGCTGAAGCAAGTGCAAACGCGCCAGTTCTATGCCGACCTCTGGGACACAAAAGCCACACTCGCCTACTTGGGCTGGTTCCTGTGGTGCGTGGTGTGCTGGGCCGTCCTGCCCGGACGCTGGATCGAAGGAAGCAAAATGCGCAATGGCGAGAAGCTGTGGTACAAGATGAATGGTGCGTAGACTGCGTCTATTGCTGTGGGCTTCGTCGGATTGCGCTGACAATCACCTTCATTGCATGCACGTGACGCAATTGTACATGCAGCTTTCCAGACTCTGGTCGCAAGCATGGCTGGCCTCGTCGCAGTATACTACACATATGGTCTTCAGCCCTTTCTCTTCGCATACGACCACTGGACCGGCTTGATTACCGCGAGCCTGCTCACTTCCGTCGTCTTGGTGGGTCTAACAACACTACATTTGTCTGCTTGGTCTCACCACATGCTGATGAAGCTTGCTTTTACCTCGCAAAACAGGCAACTTACAGCTACGCGACATCATTTATCCCAGGCACCATGCTTGCAGTAGGCGGCAACACTGGCAACGTACTGTACGATGTGAGCCTGAAACATCAGAGAGAGCGGGCCTCGGTACACGGGCTCAAGTACCGATTGCTCCTTGCAGTGGTTCATCGGACGCAATCTGAATCCCCGTATTAGCTCCTTTGACATCAAGTCTTTCTGGTGAGTCGAATGAAAGTACCTTCAGCACACCTATCTGCTGACTTACTTCATTCTTGTCAAATCCAGCGAGCTGCGACCCGGCCTAATCCTCTGGCTGATCCTTAATATCTGCATGGCGGTGAAGCAATACACGCTCCTGGGGCGTATAACAGACAACATGGTCCTCATTCTTCTATTTCAAGGGAATTATGTCTTCGACGCAGTCTACAACGAGCCTGCGGTCCTGACAACGATGGACATCACCACCGACGGATTCGGATACATGCTCGCCGTGGGCGACTTGCTCTGGGTCACGTTTACATACGGCTTGCAAGCGAGGTTCTTGGCGCTGCATCCGAAAGATTTGGGCGTGTTCTGGACCGCTGTCATCGTGGCTATCAATCTGGCCGGATACTATCTCTTCCGAACGAGCAATGGCGAGAAGAATGACTTCAGGAATGGCAAGAATCCAAAGAGTGAGTCCCTCCTTCATCTATTGGGGGAATTCTAGCTGACGAACCCCTGACTGCATTACGCTCCTCTCAGATCTAACATACATGAAGACGGAGCGTGGTACGAATCTGCTCACTAGCGGCTGGTGGGGTTGGTCACGACATCCCAACTATGTAAGCAACTGTCCTTCTCTACCATACCACTCCTCTCGCGTATCCTTCTGACTTCGACATCATTACATTGCATCTCACAGCTCGGCGACTGGATCATGGCATGGGCATGGTGCTTGCCTACAGGTTTCTCAACGCCAATCACATACTACTATGTCATCTACTTTGGGATCTTGCTGCTACATCGGCAGAATCGAGATGACGAGGCGTGTAAACACAAGTGCGTGATAGCTCGCAACTTGTTTTGCTTGAACAGCTAGCCTTGTGGTGCTGACGTCTGCCTGCTTCCTGCGATTGCCTTTCTATCACAGGTACGGCAAGGACTGGGACAAGTATTGCAAGATTGTAAAATGGAAGATCATCCCCGGTGTTTACTAGATACCGAGCAGTTCAATGCTGGCATAGATGCATTCGAGAAAGAGCAACGTATCGAAGGGTTCTTGCTGAATACCGTTCTTCGCCTCACAGGGCCATTAGAGCGGCGGTAAAGGTGTCATTCCTGAAAAGCAGACAGACTTGGTCTCTCGGCCTGCCAAATGAACGACCGGCGCGCAATAACCATAAGCGAGGTTCTTGAATTCGCTGCTTCCACGTCTCGGGAAGTTGAATTTGCCAGAACGACCGACTATAAGAACGCAAGCTGTTTCTCTGCGTCGTAGCCCAGGAATGGACCTGTCACTGTGACCTTGATGCACACTCAAGTAGGTTGAAGGGGACTAGGTCGGATAAGTCGCTCAGTAGCCCATTTGCGACTCGAGCTTGACTTTTTCCTTCTCGAGCGCCTTTTTGACGATTGTTTCGATTTCGGCAACTCTGGTCTTTGCGATCCCGATGACTTTCATGATGCTCGCGACAGATACTGGCTCTCCACCGTCTTTTGTCAAAACGCAAATCTCGTTTTGAGGGTTCAGAGTGAGAGTGAGCGTGCCTGTACACAACTGAGTCTCAAGCAGAGAGGGGTCGATGATGACGCTAGCATGTCGTCAGATTAGCCTGGAGCGCAGCAAGACAGTGATGCTGACGAGCTTACGTGCTGTCAAAAGTCGCAAAGGTGACGCAGTAAGGAGAATGATGCAATGAAAGCGGTATCGGTACGCGCTCTTCTACCGAATGCTAGACAAGAGACATCAGTGGTGTTCCGACATTTCAAGTTACAAGAGCTTGAAAGGCTCACAATAGTCACTTCTGTCCCTTCTA
Organism: Cystobasidiaceae sp. HBUAS51001; assembly: GCA_003351005.1. Lineage (NCBI taxonomy): Eukaryota > Fungi > Basidiomycota > Cystobasidiomycetes > Cystobasidiales > Cystobasidiaceae > Cystobasidiaceae sp. HBUAS51001. The sequence continues at coordinate 72,422 of QOZY01000134.1, read as the reverse complement.
TCGTAACTTCTGGCTTTCTGAAGTGTCGCAATGCAGCTATACAGCCCACGCTTGCACAATCGAGCAGGTTGCCCTCGTCATTCACAAAATGGCAGTCGAGGCGGATCTGCCAGACCTGCAGCGCAAGTGCTTGCTCAGCTTACTCCATTTGTCATCTATGAGAGGTACGTGGCGCACCTTCTGGCCAGCAATGATGCACAGACTCTCGCGGTCGACGACTTCGCTTCTCCGGATTGCTTTTTCGAGTGCCCGACTGATGGAGACCTCTTCCTGGCCAGGTCTGCAGCAGAATGAGCAAAGGCAACGAGCATAACATTGACAGTCGCATGTGCGTGTATATATGGACATCAGCATCGTATCCCAAGTCTCCCTCATGCACCATGCAAATCGCCAATCACCTCCCGCCAGCTTCATGGTTGCTGCCTGCAATGGGCGAGATCTCCGTCTGGATCACCACAAATCCTTCATACGGCCGCTCTTCTCTCGGTTTGACGACATCTGCAGAGACCTGCACAAACACCCGCGTCTCGCCGCCCAGGCTCACTTCGACGCTGCCGTACGAGTCGCCAAAGCGGACATTGAGCAGTCGCGAGTCGAGCAGCTGCCGCCCATCGACGCGTACGGTGTGCTCGGTGATGGCGTTGATGACAAAGTCATGCTCGAGCGTCGATGGCGCTGGCAGGCGAGGCATGCTTGCGGTCTTGCGAATATTGGTAGGAAGCTGAAAGAGCAAAGTCAAAGAGCACGTGCGCAAAAGCTATAGAGGTGCAAGAAGAATCGAGGATGTCAAGAGGATGGAAGGAGGAACAGTAGGCCATTGAAAGTTGCAAATGAATACTCTCATGGTTCCGATGAAGATCAAACTGTAGTTCCAACATGCAGTCCGCACACAACACTTGCCACCCGGCAAGAATACCTCTACTACCCAGGATGCAAACTTCACAATCAAGGACAATTAGTCGAAAAGGATCATACAACCGCGTATAGAAGCTCGAATGAAAGAAAGACCGTCTCAGTTCTCGTAGTCTGGATGGACGTAAAGGATCGGGTCCGCGGCTTGACTTTCCTCTTGCGACTCATCGCCGGTAGAAGCGAGCTGGCCAACAAGTTCCAGAAGCTGCTTCTCCCTGATGAGTTTTGTGATGACTTTTTCGCAGAGTGCTTTTTCCATCTCGAGTTCGTCGACTGTCTGGATCTCATTTTCCCTCTGTTCGAGGTACCACGTCACGATCTCTGGCCGAGAGATACCTTCACCCGTCTCGCGCTCCATCTCGGACAGCTTGAGAACGATCAACGACTTCATCATTTGATACTTGTCGTACGTGATGGTGAGCTTCTTCTTCTTGGGCGGTATCGCCGACGCGGGTGGAACGTGCTGACCATTCGGAGATGCCCGCGTGCCATTGACGCCAGATGGCCCAGGCGTGGGCTGGTGTCCCGGAGTGGCCGAAGCGTGCCGCCCTGGCGCTCTTGTGGGTGTCGACGCTGGTCCAGCCGCAGATGAGGTGGGGACTGGAATATCTGGGAGATCCTCATCGATGTCTGCATGTCCGTTCGCATCCCCATTGACATGCCCGTTAGGATGAGCGGCAACTTCCTCCTCGTCTTCCTCTTCATCATCATCAATGTCGATGTCGTCCTTCTCAACGTGAATGATGGATTGCCGAAGCAGGCTGTATGCTTCTTTGACCATAGCCGGCGTGACCTGGCGAAGTCTGGGAGTCAGCTTGACGTAGCACCGTACTAATTGAAAATTGTAATCTACCTCTTGCATGCAATTCGCTCGTGCAATGGCTTCACTGAGTCGTATCATACTTTCGAGCTGACGCACGGTGATACGGTACGAGTTCCGGCCGTGTCCCGTCGAGTCGTCTTGACGCAAAGCACGGTACTTGTCGACAATGACCTTCGACGCGGCTGGTGTAAGCTGAAGCGCACGGGAACAGGACATCAGCATCACTTCATAGAGATCGGGAGAACACGAAGCGCACCTTTGGGTTGAAAGTGCGAGCATAGCGAATATACCGTTGCAGGGCATCTGTCGAGAACTCCGGTGTGATAGCTGCATTCTTGTGTTGATGCAGATTCACGATATGCATCGCGAGAGCGAGATCAGTGTCCTCGTTGCACTCGTCCAGAACGACGAAGAAGAGATCAAAACGCGACATGATAGGCGCCGTCATCGCGACATTTGCTCGTAGGCTTGTCTTGCGATTATATCGGCCTCCGATGGGATTTGCAGCTGCGAGAATCGACGTGCGTGCGTTCAATGTCGCTTGGATGCCAGCTTTGGCAATGGAGATGGTCTGCTGTTCCATAGCTTCGTGAATTGCGACTTGGTCCGCCAGATCCATCTTGTCGAACTCGTCAATGCAGCAGATGCCATTATCTGCCAGCATCAGAGCGCCGGCTTCGATTGTGAACTCGCCAGTCTCTTCGTCCTTGACCACCGCGGCTGTCAGACCTGCCGCAGAGGATGCCTTGCCGGAAGTATAGACTGAACGTGGCAAGAAGCCACAGACGTATCTACATGTCGAACCAGGGTCAGTCTGAGTGGATGGAAAGCCACAGCTGCAGGGTAGTACGGGACGCACTTCAGAAACTGCGACTTGCTCGTACTAGGGTCGCCGACGATGCAGATGTTCAAGTCTCCACGAAGGTGAATACCTTCTCCCGTCTCCTTATGCACGCCTCCCATGAGCTGGAGCAGGATGCCTTTTTTTACGATCTCATGCCCATAAACAGTAGGTGCGATACTTCCGACAAGTCTCGAATAGATATGGTCCGAATGGACCATCTCCTTGAGCTCGTCAATCTCTTCCGAAGTAAGTGATGCAAGGAACTCTTCTCGGTCCGCTTCTGCATTGTCGTTTTCTTCGCTTCGAATGTTCGTAGAGCCGGCTTTGGTGTCTGCACTTTGGACCATGCATGCTAGGAAGGCGGTCTTGTAGGTCAGATCTCGCACGCCGAGGGCTTTGAGACCCGAAACACCCATGTTGCTTCCCATGCCTCCGACTGCTTTTCCACCTCCACCTGCTTGACGGATCATCTCGGCATTGACGCCTGGCAGACCGAGTTGCGCTACGTCGGGAACGACGATGAATGTCCCTGTAAAAACGCACTTGTCGCCAGCTTTGGCTTTCTCGACCATCTCGCTGCGCAGTACGACATCCAGGCTGTAACGATATTGAGACCAGATTCAGCGTCAATCGTCTACACGAGCCAAAGTGTGACGCGTAAGAGCAAACTTACGACCGCGGCATGCTTCCTGTGGGAATTTCATTCGAGTTCTCCTGGATCCGGACTTTCTGCCAGTCGGAGAACTTGCTCTGCTCGAGCGAGAGCTTCCAATTCACGCGATTCGCGCAGGTTACGTTGGGGCATACAGAGGGCTAGGAACAGACAAAGAAGCGATCAGCATGCTTTGTCAATAGCTGAAGGTTCAGCATCTGTGCTCGTGTTCGGACGCACCTCTGTGAACCGGAATTGCTGCTCCACATCCTTGACCAAAGTCTTGCATTCTTGGCACACAAAAGCGCCATAGACCAGCTCTGGCCTGACTTCCGACGTCCTCGTGACAGTCCCACTGACGCTCAGAAGCGCGCCAATCTTTTCCGTGCGCAGCTCGCGGATAGTAGATACCGCACCGAGATTGTAAAACGCGATGCTGAATTCGCGAGTTGTGAGACCTGATGAAGCTGTGCTGCGGCTGTGCGAGTTGACGTAGAGATATTCAGGCGCGTATTTCTTGACGAGGTTTTGTAGTGCCAGACGAAGGAAAGGCAGAAATCTGATGCGCACAGAGTATCGAATCAGCTATGCTTGCTATGAGTGCGCAGGCGATGTGCGCCCCACCGGTAGTACTGGTCCGCTACAGCACGAGCGAGCACCTCTTCCGTGTTCCTCAAATGCGCAAGATCGACGTATAGCGTAGTGAGTTCAAAGTCCTTCATGCCAATGATCTGATTGAGGTAGAAACGACGCGTCTGTGAGCCGTCTTCGCCATCCTCGCCGGTTCCTGCGCTAGAGGCGCGGCTGCTTCGAGAAGATCCAATGGCACCTTCTTCTTCCTTGTAACTGTATTTGCAGAGGTGGGATAGGATGTGGGTTGAGGAGCAGAATGGTGGTCAGCTTGTTTCGCAAAGTGGCGCGTGTACGGCACGAGCAAGTTCGGTCTAAGGTAGCAGACACTGCCAGCGCAATTGCAGACCATCCGGCCGCCTGTCTTTCCCTCGACGTCGCCTCGCTCATAACTTTGCCTACTGCTCTTTGTAGCAGGACGAGGCTACTCACTTTTCGAGGAAATGCTCAAAGCTCTCCCGGACCTTGTCGCCAGTCTGATCCTGGACTTGGGGAATATCCTCTGCGTTCCGCAAGTTCCTTCTTCGCGGTCTCGAGCCAGGACCACCGACACCCTCCTCTGCAGCCTCATCATCTGCATGTCGTGCTTGTTGCCGGTCTTCGCGCTCCTCGTCATCGTCGTTGTCATTGCCATTTGCTTGACGCCCTCGTGGCGCACCACCACCAGCTCCGTTTCGCTGACCTCCTCCTTCGGTAGGCGCATCACTGCCGAGGTCCATCTCCATGTCTGCTTCGCTGCTCTGCGTTGGCTGCTCGCCTGAGCTTGATGGCAACCCTCCCAGTATCCTGGCACCTGGCCCTCCTGCGGCGCGTCGCTGGCCAGGCGAGGACGGGAAGCCCTGCGACGAGGACATGCTTCCGTGGTCGTGTAGATGTCCCGACGTGACTAAAGCAGTCTTCTACGACGTCTAGCTGTCTTGAAGGTGTGCAGGTGCAATGTCACGGAAGCAAGCAGTATGACACTCTACGCGACGCGTCGCGATCAGGCTGACGCGGTGGCGAAATTCTTGTAGAACCCAGCTACAGCTACAACTACAGCTGAAGCGAGAGCTCAAAGTGCATGCTGTCGAGATGCTGGTGAGCTGACTATGCCCACTCAGTCCCTGCTGCTTGGCGTCCCGCGTATACGGGTGCAAGATGTACATGCGGGTGGCGGGCCTTCCAGCGACACTGGCTCCTCGTATAGATAGAGCTCACTGGCCAATGCCGTCGTTACTCTGCCTAATAGATGCAATAGCTTCATCCAGATTCTGCTTCTTGTTGAGACATTGTGTGCGTATAGCTTGCTAGCTGCCTACTGCGTTTCGGCTAAAAATGACTACTCAGTGGGGGTATGTCCGCGACGATATCGATATTACGGCTATAAGCTACAAGCTACTACACTGCTCAATCCCAATGACACACCCGCAAATCCGCTGATAGAAGCATGAATCTCACACCACCTGATCTTTCTTCTTCCTCGAAGCTCCACCCCGCCCAAACGCAGGCACAGCGTCCTCCTTTGACACTTTTTGCTTTTCCGGAGCACCATTCTCTTCCTTGCTGCCTCCTCGCTTCATAGACGACATCATCGCCATGGCTCTGCTTTTCGGTTTTGCACTCTCTTCTTTTACACCTCCGCCTTCTGATCCTCCATTTTTCTGCTCTTTGCTGTTCTCTTTATTGGCAGCACTTTTACGAGCTGCTCCGCCTCTTCCATATGCTGGTAATGCAGGAACAGGCGGAGCAGGCGTTTCGTCTATCATCGACAGTTGTGGCTGTGAGCGAATCGTCCCCAAAGATGTCCTTGAGCCATTGGCTTTGCGCATGCTGTGCAGATCCGGATAGCTGGAATGTGCATGGCCGCCCGTTCCTGGGTCAGAGCCCGAGCCCGAACGTATGCTGGAGCCATCAACGTCTGCAGACGTCACAACATTACCTCGGCTGTCTTTCCGGGTGAGTCGTCGGACAATGAACGCTTTCCCACCTGAGACTCCTTTCCTAGATGATGTTGCAAATGGACTCGCTGAGCCGTGCGGGTAGACCATTGAAGCTGGGTAACCTTCCTCAGTGATGATTTCGTCCACTGAGGAAGAGCCGTGATACCGCGTCGTTACGACCTTGGCGCCCGTCGCGCGACCTGCTCCTCCTCGTCCATAGGGCCGCACTTCGTCAATGTCTCCTTTTGAAGAGTTCGAGCTTGTAGTGACAGTGGTGTAGACCGATTCGTCGTCGCCTGCAACTTCACTGCCATCGTCGCCCTTTCCAGCCGCAGGCTTCATGACGAGCTTGACGGCCCCGCTTCCATTCTCACGATGCACAAGCTTGGGCAACGAGGCGATTGAGCGAGATTGAGTGACTGCACGCTGGCGGGACATTTGGACCGCTTTATCGGAATGATTGGACATGTTGTACGCATATAGATCTAGCTGACTCATCTTGAGCGTTGGCTCTTTATCCTTCAAAGCGTCCTTCCTTTTATGCAATTGCAGACCTAGTAGATTCCGGTCCGGCTTGTGTCGAGCAGCAGAAGGGTCCGAGTGCGTCGAGGCATTCGAAGAAGACGAGGTCGTCTGCCGCGAGGTCGCATGGTAGAGATCGTACCCCCAGTCATCGGCTGGGATTGCGCCCGAATCTTGCCTGAACTCTGGGTGTACGCGCGGTTCATCGGAGATGCTGAATGTAGACCGTGAAGACGAAGGTGTCAATGGCGAGGTGAGCGCGAATGAGGATCCAGAGCTCGCAGAGGGAAGTGAAGACATGCCATCGTCGCTTGCAGTGTATGAATCTGGTCGGTGCGGTAGGTCGACTTCTTGGATCGTCTCTTCGGAAGCGTCAGAGGCGATGCTTGAGCAGGTTGGCACGCGATACAGCGCTGGCATGGTGCCCCGCGCCCAGACGCCTGGTGCGCTCTATTCAGGCGCGTCGAAAGAGAAGCTGGAAAAGAAAGCAGAACCAAAAGCTGCAAAGATGAGCGCTCGTCAGTCAACTCTGGTGTCAACACGCACACGTGCAGCTCGACACACTCACGAGCGTGGTGAGTTGCCAATGAGCTGATGCTGAAGTGCTTTGCCTTGTATACTGCAATGAGATGGCAGGTGGATTTCTGGCGGTCTGTGCCTTTGATCTGCTTGCTGGGCGGAGTTCTGATGTGGCGATGGCAGGCAGAGCCCTCGAGCGGGAGGGCCGTGGGAGGAGGCGTTGGATTAGTAGGAGGGAGAAGTCGCGACTGTCAAAGAGGTCAGGTGAGCACAGAGCAGAGCGAAGCAGAAAGGAGCGTGAAAAGCATCGAGCATTGAAAGAATGGGCTTCTTTCGTTCCCAGTCTTTCCGTGCGCGCAGAGAACTGTTGAAATGTCATGCATGCGGACAGAATTGTTGACCAATCCAGACCAGGCGATAAGGCATTGTTGCAGAAGCAAGCTGGAGTCGTGCCGGGCCATGCGGCACTGCCGGACGTATCTGATTGTGAAGATGGGAGGAAACGGTCCGATGCAACTTCCCCTTGACAGGTGAGTCGACGTATCGGCGCCCTTTGGACGGTCAGAAGCTACAGCCGTGCGTGCCGTCATGTCAGTGTGCCCGAAGAGAGTGCATCAGTGCAATTGTTGGCTCCATGGTTCCTTTGACGGTTTCTCGCGTGTCACGGCCTGGGGTCACTCGAGGCTAGGACGCTTCCCGCAGTACCGCAGCCTTGCTTTCGACGCCAGAGGGGAGTTCTTGGATCTTGCCAGCAGCCATAGCTCTAGCGTCAACATGTGCGTCAATGTCACATTGTGCTCTGCTCAAGCTGCCAAGTTGGCAGTCCTTTGCAGCCACTTCCGTGGCCATGCAGACGACGTGATCGCGGTGCTGGACTCAGGCAATGCGCATACGATACGATGCTGGTACGCTCGCTTTGAACGCATCAACGTCACTGGCTACACGGACCTTGCTGTGGTTGTTTAAAGCACCGCTGACGAGTTGATTGGAGAACAGCCACGTTGCATCACTGTGTGGTGCCAGTGGTTCACGCAGTATCACCGCTACGCCCAAGTGCGGGTTTGCATTCAGTCTGGAGCAAGGTCGTTCGCTGTAGACGGTGCTCAGAGGCCAACCATGCAACCATGCCGTGACCTGCTTCTACCAAAAGAGCGCAAGAGTCGTCGTCATCATCTGCTTTCTACTATCGCCGACGTTTGCTCCGATTAATATTCTCCGACTATCGAGATCGATCATCACCGAGGAGGTCATCTTTATAGCTCTCCCAAGTCGCTGCTCTCTCTTCTCTTCTCTTCGTTCTGCCAACGAATTCAAAACCACTCCACAGCAAGCAGACACAATGGCATTCGCACCAGCCCCTGACCCTCCCACTCCACTCGGAAAGAGACGCATCTTGAGCCCCACATGCGGTCTCCGCGTTTCGCCCCTCACGCTGGGTGCGATGAGCATTGGAGAGGTAGGTCGTCTTGAAATCACCTCCATCGCTCTTCGAAACTGACCCGCTTCTCAGGCCTGGGCACAGATGATGGGGTCGATGAATAAGGAGCAATCCTTTGCTCTGTTGGATGCTTTCGTGAGCCATGCACTCCGGTGATTGAGTGGAATGAGCGCCGTTGACATCTTTATTTACCACAGTACGATGCCGGTGGAAACTTGTCAGCTTGTTTTCAATTCCTATGATTGAAACGCAACTAAAACGCTTTTCCAGCATCGACACGGCCAACAACTATCAAGAGCAAGAGAGCGAAAAATGGATCGGAGAGTGGATGAAGAAGAAGGACAACAGAGACGAGATGGTCATCGCGACCAAGGTAATGCAATGCTCCGTTTCTGTCCCGGAATGAATGTGCAAGATTTAACCCTCTTGCGATTCGTGCAGTACACTACCGGCTATCGTAGCGACAAGAAAGACAAGTCCAATTAGTGAGTTACCTCTACTACCCCGAAGTAAGTCCATCACCCTGACGTAGATTCTTCGACCTCTAGTTCGGGAAATCACGCCAAGAGCATGAAAGTCTCTGTAGAGCAGTCGCTCAAGAAGCTCCAGACCGACTACATCGACATTCTCTACCTCCATTGGTGGGAATACACGACATCCTGCGAAGAGGTCATGCAAGGTCTCAATGATCTCGTTCGAAGCGGCAAAGTCCTCTACCTTGGCGTTTCTGACACTCCAGCCTACATTGTCACGCGATGCAATCAGTATGCACGGGACCATGGAATGAGTCAATTCGTTATTTATCAAGGAAAGTTTAGCGTTGCCGAGCGCGACTTTGACAGAGACATTTTCGACATGTGTCGTCTGGAAGGGTAGGTCGGGTGTGCTTGATTGTGTTCTGGAAGACAAGCTTACTTTTTTGGCTACAGCATGGCCGTGGCTCCATGGGTAATTGCAATTTTGAATCGAAACGATTGCACTTACATGTCAAGCTTACGCTTCATTTACAGAACGCTCTTGGTGGTGGAAAGTTCCAGTCGAAAGCGGCATTGGAGGAACGCAAGAAGAAGGGAGAAGGTCTTCGAAATCTAGGCTCGGCAGATCAGAGCGATACCCAAGTCAAGATGTCAGAAGCACTCGAAAAGGTCGCCAATGAACTCGGAAAAGATATCACTGTCACTGCAGTAGCTTTGGCCTATGCGCTCCAGAAGAGCCCTTACGTTTTCCCGGTACGTTCTCTGAATCGGCTATCTCACAGGGAGACCTTTGACACCTAAGCTTACTGATCCTTTCGGACATCACAGCTCGTCGGCGGCAGGAAGATTGAACATCTTCACGACAACATCAAAGCCCTCACCATCTCTCTGTCCGCACAGCAGATCAAGGACCTCGAGACTGTCGTCCCTCTTGATCCTGGATTCCCAAAGAATTTCATTCCAGGAGACCCTAGTATCGAAGGCGTTCCTCTTGGTTTCCTCATGAATATGGTCGCTCAATATGAATTTGTCAAAGCTCCTGGACCCATCAAACCTGAAGAGAAGTAAGGCCACTTGCCTGTCAAAATCCCTGATGGACGTCTGGACGGGATGTAAACCGCAAGTAGATGTACTCCAGCACAAAGTATACATGTCGAATTTCAAGCATTACGTGTACCCTAGGCACGCATATCGACAATCAGCTTTTCCAAGAGCATATTGGCTCCACACCAGCTCATCATCACAGGTCCAGTGGATTCGAAAAGTCAATCGCCCTCGGAAGCTGAGCGCGGTGATTGATTACGGTAACAAGCTAGGTGCCGGGGGACTTTTGCCAGATCTTGCACTTTGCTTTTGTCGGTCAGAGAAACGTCTTCGAACTGTGCGTGTCCAGGCCAGACGCAAGTCGCTCGAAAGATTCTGGGCGGCCTGGGCCCTTTGAGTGCAAGGTTAGCAGCACATCATGGACGTCTGGTTGACAATAGCCATCAGATCACGACTTTTGGTTCACTCAAGTGGCAGGCTCTAACGTTTCCGTCGAGACCTGCTATCCACAAGTTAGCACCGTGTCTAAGGTCTATTATTTGTGACAGACTCCTGCCAGGTTTCCAAATATAGATCACCTTCGGAGTCCCACTCACCGAGCTTATCATTTCATGCACGACTTACCAATCAGGACTATTGGACCATGGTCGTGGCCGACGCACATCCCTCTTACTCTCATGCACTTAATATACGCTTGGTACAGTCTTGCATCCCAGACTAGCGGTCGGCAGCCCCCGGTAAGCCAACTTCTTTGATAAGCTCATTTATTGTCGCTCAACCTTACAGAACGAACAAGGGCGAAGAGAAGCATCTTCAAGTCGCGGCACACACCATGCAGCGCTCTCAGACAGCTCATAACAAGACAATTGCCTATGATCGAGCATCAGCCAAAGTCGACTTTGTCACGCCTCAACCGCCTGTTCCAGGTTACCCAGACTTTCAAGTCCGCTTCACCTTCGCCCCGCATGGCGTATTCGATTCTTTCATGCATTTTCACGCAGAGCATGCCGAGCATCTGTATTGTGAAGCTGGAGAGATTCGCTTGACTTTGGGCACCACAATCACCACTGTTGGACCAGAGGACGGGATTATCGAAATACCACCCTGGACACCTCACCGTTGGGAGGTGCTGAACAGCGATAAAGAGACAATTGTTTGGGAAAGAAGTACTCCGGATCCCGAGTTTAAAGAATTGTTCTTTAGGTAAGTGCAAAAGCGGACATGAATACCGCTTTGCCCAAACGGAGTCGACGGTATCGCTGATTCCTGTCGACAGAAACATCTTCAACCTGTTCAATGACCATGACGGTAATCCACCACCGCTCCAACTCGTCAAGCTGTTTGCCGACTATGACAATTTTCCCGTTGGAGCCGGCTCTGTCATTCAGAACATGCGGTGGCCAATCCGCCTCGCAGTCAGCATGTTCGGCAAGGTGGCAGGCTTTATAGGCTATCATAGCGTCTATGCGGATTACACGCCTTTGTCTTTGATGGAGAAGTCCAAAGCCTTGGGTTTAAGCTAGTAGTTGCGGATTGAGCGCGGCTCCTCCACAGGCAGTGCTATAACAGCCCTCTCGAAAGCCTCAGCGTGAGCTGGTGTCAGTATTATAGACTGTATATGCATGCATCAACTTTTGTTCAGACCAAAGGCAGCCTGCAGGCAAAGCTCCTCGTGGTCGAGTCGGGCGTATACCTGGTGGCGACTACCAGCGGTGGCGTCTGCAGGAGCTGCAGGAGCATGCTTCTATCTATATGTCGAGCGCATTTCTTCAAGCAGCAACTGCAGCGATTCGATCTGCCTCCCGTCTGTCCGCAAGGTCTGATGATCCAGTCATTGCTTCGTGCCTTCTGAAATGCTCTCAGCAGCTTCACTTTGACGTTCCTTTCAGCTCCTGACCGACTTGTCGCCGCGTCCTCTTGAATCAGTTCAGACAGCATCGCTGCAAGCGGGTCTGCCGTATCGACGATGTCGTCTATGCAGACGGTGCTTACCGCGCTGCAGACGCTCTACACGGATCCGAAGCCCGAGGCAAAGCAGCAGGCCAACGAGTGGCTAGAGGCCTTTCAAAAAGAGGTGAGAGCAATGCTCGTGTATGGAGTAGCACGCAGCTGAGACCATTCTCCATGTGTCTCATGTGCTACGCAGCCGGAAGCATGGCAGACGGCGAACGACATCCTTTCGTCTGCAGAGGCACCAGTCGAGCCAAAGCTCTTTGCGGCCCAGACATTTCGAGCAAAGGCGAGCCGCAATCCTCAAGAGAGGGCAGAAGCATTCTCATAGACGAACATCTAATATCACTATGCCTATCTGTCATGTCGCATGCCCTGCTTCATGTGCCCACAGATCATCTACGACCTGGACCAGCTTCCGTCCGACCATCGAATCCCGCTGCGCGACACGCTCGTCGCGGCACTCCGGGCGGCCTCTATCAGCGGCGTCAAAGCCATCATTACGCATCTGTCCCTCGCCCTCGCAGATCTGCTGCTCCAGCTACCAGAATGGACGACTGGACTGCAAGACATGATCGAGCAGTTTGGCAGCAATCCAGAGACTGTGCCTGCGCTGCTGGAGTTTATGAAGCAGCTGCCTCAAGAGCAGATATCAAATATGCGAATACGGCCGACGGTGCGTCGTCTGACTTTTTTGTACACTTAATGTCACGAGTTGCTGAAGAATGAGCGCGCTGTAGAATCACGAGTGGCGGAATGACCAGACTGGCGAGCAAGTGCTGGCAATCATAGGAATGTATTTTCAGGCGCCAGGTGGGCCAAAGGGATTCCGTAATCGGTCATATTCACAGTCAGACTGACCGTATACCTGACTCGCAGGCGTCACTCCCGCTGTTCGCTCTGCGACTTTGAAGGTCCTGGCAAGCTGGCTGCGAGCTGGCGAGTTGGTTCCCGCCGCTGTCCAGCAGTCTCCTTTCTTCAACTACATGTTCGAGAGCTTGGAATCCGAAGCCCTCTTCGATGACTCAGTAGACCTCGTAGTCGACTTGATTCACGAAACGCAAGAAATCGCAGACAACGTGGATACGATACAAGCCATTGTCCCGCGACTTGTCGCTCTGCGCCCTGCGCTCGCGCGTGCCGTCGCACAAGACGAGGACGAGCAGGTGCGCGGCTATTGCAGAATATTTGTCGAAGCAGGCGAGTGGTACGCCCAGCTCATGCTGCAGCACCCCGCCGAGTTTCTGCCTATCGTCGAGGCGATCGCAGACTGCTCTGCATATTCCGACCTGGACGTCGTGACCATCACCTTGAGTTTCTGGTGGAAGCTCGCTGTCGGACTTCGTAAAGGCGGATTCGTGAACGATCCTTCTTGTCAGCCGTTTTTGGAGGTCATCGCCAGGCTCGTCGATATAGTCATCAAGCACCTGCAATACCCCGAAGATGCAGACAGCCTCGTTGGACAGGACAGAGACGACTTCCGTCTCTTCAGGCACGATATCGGAGATACACTCAAAGACTGCTGTTCCGTCCTCGGATCGACCGCCTGTCTCGCACGCTCCTTCAGCCAGATAGAGCAAGAAATGGCCAAAGGCCAATCCGGACAATGGCAGATTATCGAAGCCGCGCTATTCAGTATCCGCTCAATGGGAGCCAAAGTCGACATGCAGGAAAAAATCGTCATGCCAAAACTCTTTGACGCTATCCCGCAATTACCGCCTGCGAATAGCAAGATTAGATACTCGGCAACCCTGGTCGTAGGAAGGTACACTGAATGGCTCGCACTTCATCCGGAACACATTCCGGAGATGATGGATTACGTCTTTGCTGGGTTTAATGAAGTGAATGATGACGTGCCAGCCGCAAGTGCTACGGCGCTGCGATACATGTGCAAGGACTGCAGCGAGGTGGGCGCGCATTTCATATCCGTCTTGCAAGTCGTTAGCTGATCACTGTCTTCCCGTCGCCAGCACTTGATGGGCTACCTCCCTGCTCTCTTTGACTTCATCCAGCAGCAAGGGGCCAAGCTGCACAAGGACGACGCGCGTGATATATACCAAGGCTACGGCGAGATCATCTCCAAGATGCCGCCTGCGGACGCAATCAATGCGCTACAAACGTTTACCGCGCCGCTGCTCGGTAGAGTGCAGGCGCTCGCGGCTGCATCAGGTGAGAAGCCAGATATAGCAAGCGTGACAAGTAGGTGTTCGCAATAGCGATTCTACCCATTCTTGCCGAACATGAGCTGAGCAAAACTTTTTGACCCAGACGCACTCGAGCACATCAATGTTCTTCTTACCGAGAATCAGCATCTGAACGACCATCTACCCGAGACATGCGCTAATACCGCCAATGAGATCTGGCAGATCATCTCTGCAATCCTACAAACGCAGACGGATGTCGGACTCCTCGAAACGGTCTGCTCGACTCTGCGCCGGGGCTTGAGCTTGTTCGAGAAGCTCGTCCTGCCCCTCGTGCCATCACTCTTGGACAGCCTCGCGGCTGCGTATGCCCGGACGGGTGTTAGCGGCTTTGTCTGGATCACCGGCCGGATAGCAGATTTACTGCGCTTGCCGGAAGCGGCGCCACATTTGCAGGAGTTCGAGGAACGGCTACGGGGCGCTTTCGAACATATCACGAACAAGATCATCGAGCTGCTCAGCAAAAGTACGCTGGATGATGTACAGGATTGTGAGTCGGCCAAAGTCTAGTGGCATGTCTTTCGATTGACCGTATACTCTCATCCAGCTCTCGAGGACTACACGCACCTCGTCCGGAATCTGGCTCAACAAACACCGAGCCTCCTCTTCCTCTCGCCCGCGTTTCCTAATGCAGTGCAGATTGCCATCTCTGCCATCGGTCTACTCAACCATAACGTCTCGCACGACGGCCTAGACACTGTGCGCGTCATAGTCGGGCACGACAGTCTCACGCCGCAGAACACGCAGCCATTTGGCGGATCGGACATCACAGCGCGAGACCAAGCAGCGATGACTCAGTATGCAGCTGCGATCCGGCAGGTTTTCTCGACGGACAATGCTGGGTCGCGCTTGGTCCAAATCCTGCTATCGCGGCTGGTAACGGACTTTCACGAAGATAATGCGCCGATGAGCATCACGATAGCGCGTCTGCTAGCGCAAGGCTTCCCGCAGGAAATGGCAACTTGGCTCCCCGCGGCAGTCAACTCGATTCCTCCACGGACGATTAAGAGCAGCGAGAGGGAAAAGTTCCTGACCAGCTGTAGCAAAGCCTTGCAGGAGAACAACCCGAATGGCATCCGAAGTGCATGGAATCAGCTGGATCGCGCGTGTCGTAAAGAGCGGGAACGCTCGACTTTGAGCACGAGCAATTCGGGAGTCTAAGTGAATGAAATTGGGATACAGCAAAGAAGGTAATCAGCAGGAACATCATATCAGGAAATTATTGCGAGACGCAACGGAGAGAAAGAAATGGGTGTCATTTGTAATCGTTAAACTCAGACTCCCGAAGAGGGACAAGATCAGCAAGACCGCTTTTCGCAAGCCCTCGTCACACCGCAAAGACAAGCAGTACCCACTCACAGCAGGACATACCACCTCAGAAACTTGCAAAAGGCACGCACGCAAAAGAAGGATATACCCCAATTCGCAGCAGGATGTCTCATTTAGAAGAAGCAGAACCTATCAATGTAGATATAGTTAGGGAACGTACGCTCGAGCATGCAGCTCAATTCAGCGCAAAGTTGGGAAAGCCGCTCTATAGCTCTCGATAGCTTCTTTGCCACTTCTACTTTCAAAAAACGTGATCGACAGCGTCCAGCGCGAAGTCACAAAGCTGGCTGTCACTTCTGCACATGCACGATCCGTGAATGCGCCTCAAGTCGCTTGTATATGCCCTCTGAGCCGGTCTGACCACGGTCTTTGATTCCTGGCGGCGCTGCGACCATGATTTTGTACGTGCAGCTCTTTTGCATGCTGAGGGCTGTGGCTGACAATGCTACCTGCCATTGTTCTGGACCGCACCGCTGCGTACCTCCGCACATATGCTGACCTTCCACTCACTTACTGTACGCCTTTCAGCTGCCCGCTGTGCGCCAACATGCTCACGCTCATGCGGCACAATGAGACTGGCCAGTTCCGCTTCAGCTGTGCGACTTGTCCGTACGAGTACTCTGTCGGCGACAAGCAGGTGCGCGCGAGCCGGCAGAGAACCTCTTTTGTGATTCTTAGCTGAATTAATCGTCTGTCTGTACCTCTTTGACAGTACGTCGAGACAAACTACCTCACTCGAAAACAGGCAGACGACGTCCTTGGTGGCGAGGACAGCTGGAAGAACGTAGATTCGATAGAAGGTCAGGACTGTCACCACTGCACAAGGTGCCGCAATCCTACAGAAGAAGAATGTCACTGAATGCTTCGCTCTTTACTTTCCATTCCTGCAGCTACATGTCCTAAGTGCGATAATCGCCGCGCTTTCTACATGCAGATACAGATTCGGAGTGCAGGTGAGGGCCGGTACAAGAGACTTTGAATAAGAAGATGGAAGTGGACAGTAGATGAGCTGACTTTTGTGTTCCTGCCATCCTCTTAAGACGAGCCGAGTACTACTTTCTACGTGGGTCGCGGCATTACTCACTTGCAAACGAGGCTGACATTGTGTTCTCGTTGTCTGCTCACTCAATAGCGGTGTACAAAGCCCGAATGTGCCCATCAATGGAAGGAGAATTAGTACGCTTGAGCTGGTTAGCAGGAACTTGTGGTTGTCAACATCAAAGGCGGAACAGAGGAAATGCGGAAGTTAAAAGAAAACGACTCTAGTGGTATTGCTGCAAGTGAAAAGACTACACTGAAGTTGCTTGGATCTACTACTGGTACAGCTTGGTCATCGCAAGCGGGTCACCGAGAAACCCGAATTCCAAGACAAAAGCCTCAACAGGATACTGCTTCTAGGCGTCTGGATTCCTGCACGAGAGCGAGGAGTGCTCAAGTAGCGCAATGCCGGCCCCAAGAGCCCTACAAGATTAGACCATCAGCTCTGAATCATGATTGATCTATTTTATTCCAAGAGGCTTACCACCCCAATTCCACATCATTGATCTTCTTTCCAGTAACGAGCTCTCGTTCCGGAGCGAGCTCATAGCCCAAGCTGAGCAAGCTGTACATGAAGCTAAGGTCGAGACAGTATTCAGGCTGATCCTCGAGTTCAGCCATCGCTTCCATGCTGCCTTTGAACCTGTTCCAGCCCTGGATGCTCGAGCCCGCGTATCCAGAAGAAGGCTTTGGCCCTGCGCACACGTCTGCGGTCAAGTCCCTCAAGTCGGCGATGGTGAATGGCTTGCCATCCTTGCCCAAACCGAGCGGTACGATGCGGTCGTAAAAGTATGACAGCGCGTAGATGGGTCCAGATCCAAAAGTATCCATGAGTTTAGGCTGGTACACGCCACCGAAAGCGCAGGGCTCGGTTTCGCAGAGCGCATCTTTCGCCATGACGACGTCAACGACGCGCCTGCATGCGTCAAAGCCAGCACCTGTGCCGACGAGCGTGACATTGACGGCTTTGCGGCCAGGAGGGTCGAGAAGCACAGTCTTGCGTCCTCCCTTTACGAGGCAGGGCGAAGCGACCTCGTCGTCCGCGGTGAGATCTTCCCATTCCTTGTGCCCGCTGCCGCCTCGGGTCGCAGTTGCCCAGATGTGCGTAAACGCAACGAGATTGTGGACTGACCGCCGTGCTTGCATCAGACCGTAGCCTAGATGGGAATGCTGGTACAGCGTATGGTCTGTCGAGGCGAAGCGTAGATCATAGACGTGGTCACCCGGCGAGAGTTTCGAGTCGGACGGGAAAGCGGGCTCGAAGACGATCTGCGTTGATGCTCCGCCGAGATCCATCACTGCTGCAGATTGCCCTGCCTGCTTGCTTGGACCGACGAGGCCAAGGAGCTGAAAAAAACATCGACAAGTCAGCATGAGGTATGCGGCTCCGAGTTGTTCATTAGTGCCATCTCACGTAGTTGATCGTGATCCAAGCATAGACACCCTCGTCTTTACCGTCCATAATGACCACACCGTCTTCGATGACCTGGAAGGGCCATTCCTCCTTGAGCCAGCGCTCTACTTCGTCTAGAATAGCCTGACTTTCCGCCGCTCCAAGCAAGCGCAATCCAGCAGTAGCCTTGACAGCGATGGGCGTGCAGCTACGTTCTGATTTGGGTACAGCTTTGACAGCTTCTTCCATGATGTTGCGCAGGCTCTCTGCGGCTGCACGCGGATTGCCCTTGTAAGAAGATAGACCGGGAGTGATGGGGTAGAAGAGCTCCTCGTCCAGTGTGGGCAGCAGGTCCTGTCCAGGCTTGTACTCTACGCCCGCAGGCAGGCAGTTTGAGAACTTGTACACGTGCATGCGGGACCCAGTGCTGCCTGCGTCAATCATGAGCGCGTATTGCGTCTCGGGCTTGCCATCCGGAAGCCTGCATTGTCCGTTGCTCTTGCTGCTGCCAGACGCGCTCTTGCCGGTCGCGTACGAGTCTGTCGCACCAGTACCAGCTAGACGACCACCTGCACCTGTCTCGTGCGCCCCTACAGGATACTTGTCCAATTGCTTGTTGTTCTTGTTCCCAAAGTCTGGTCGCTGGATGTACTGACTGTCTTCCTCTGATGTAGCAGTACCGCCCTTTTTGCGCGCAGCCTCGAGAGCATCCTGGGCGTATGTGCTCGCTGGCCCTTTGCCGCTGTTGATGACGAGGATACCGACGATGAGCACAGTAGCGAGGATGAGCGCGTTCTTCTGCCATTTCTGCAGGGCTGTCCAGTAGCCCATCACGCCGCCACCGCTGCTGCTTGCGCTTCCATTCCTCCGGCGGCCACCGTGGCTGTCGTGGCCGTTGCTCGTGGTCGGCAGGGACGAGTACGCGCTTCCACGGCCCATGTTAGCAGTGTGAGCGTGTCCGTTGCCGTTGATGTGCTTTTCGGGCGTGGCGAGGCTGTTGAGGTGCACGGAATCTTCAAAGTCTGGCTCTTCTGCGTAGTACGCTGTCGCCGCACTTGGGCGTGCAGAGTGGACGTAGTAGTTGGTGGTGGAGACGCTCGTCGAGGTGGACAGCCCTCTGGTGTGCCCTGCTGCTGCCCGTGTCGCGCTGTCAAAGTCCCTGCTCGAGATTGAGCTGCGCCGGCGGAGAGCAGCACTGGCAGCAGACGACGAGTGCTGCTGCTCTGGCATGCAAGCGACTGCGGGCTGGCTGGCTGGCAGGTGCAGTGCGACTGTGCTGTTGCTGGTGCTGCTAGTGCGGTATATTGGGTGTAGACAGAGCAAGCCCTTGTGGGTGATTGTCGTCCAAGTTATGCAGGCTGATCGCGTCGCGTCGAGCACAAGAGACGCGCAAAAAGCCAAAAACAAGTGAAAAGCACGATGAAAGACACACTGGATGGCATTAGATCTCAGTCTATCAGTCTATCAGATCCGGCAGATGTCTGCGTGCGCAACAAGCAGCGTTGCAGGTGACCTTTCCAAACTATGTTACAAACGCCAGCAAACAACATGGTGTTTTGACTCATTGAGGGCCTCTACGTTCCAGAAGACCGTCTGCCGAGCCCAGAGAGTGAGATGTGAGAGTTTTGTTCGTTCGATTGATCGTGGCAGTGGTCGTGCGGTCTTCTTGGCAAGATTCCGAGAGGAGCATTGACATTGGCCTGATCGACCTTCCTCATTCATCGTCATCGGCCTTTGCGGCCTTGGGCTTGCGGCCAGGCTTCTTCTTTGGAGCCGGCTTCTCTTCCTCTTCAGCCTCCTCCTCGCTTTCGTCCTTTTTGCCAGCCTTCTTAGGGGGCTGCAGCCGAGGCGACAGGGAAACGTCGGAGATTGCTCAGCTTGTTCAGGCTGCAAGAGGCGCTACAATAGTCACTTACCCTTCCTCTTTTAGCCTTGGGCTTCTCCTCTTCTTCCTCCATCTCTTCATCGGAAGCGGCCTTCTTAGAGGCCTGCTTGGTGGTCTTCCAGGAATGTCAACGTAGAAACGTCAATTACGAGGCACAAACAGCTAGCCGAATGCAGCGAGACGACCCACCTTGGCCTTTTTTGCTTTCGGCTTTTCCTCCTCTTCTGCCTCTTCATCACTAGCGGCCTTCTTCTTGAGCTGAACCGGCCACGGTGGGTTTTCAGTATCAGCCCGATCTCATTTAGGAAAAAAGCACCTCGTCGCAGGGTTCCAGCATATCACTCACAGCGGCGCGCTTCTTCTTTGGCTTTTCCTCTTCAGCGTCACCGCCATTTTCTGCGTCCTCATCGGCCTTCTTTCCCTTCTTGCCACCTTTTTTACCCTTCTTTGGGGCACCCTCGCCGTCTTCACCTTCGTCGTCCTTGGCGGGCTTGCGGGCAGAGTCGGGAATGTCCTCATCGGCGACTGTGTTTCAAGGCGGCCATAGATTGAGGGTCGGCCAGAGAGCAGCGTGCGTGACATCGAGAAAAGAGGAGCGCCGAGCATCAGCGACCGTCCCACCTATTACCTTCCAAAGCACGCTCCTTCGCTCGACATCGCTTCTACCGTTACGAATGGCACTCTGCAGCGACCCAGCATGGTCTACGTCTAGCTGACCACTCTCGCACATCTTCGACGAACGAGAGACGACTCACCATTGCCTTCAGCAAAAGCAGTCTTGACTTTTTCCTGGTCTTCTGGCCTCAAGTCCTCGAAGCCGTCGATCTCATCGGCTTGCTCAAAGGTATTGTTGAAGTTCGAGATGATCTTGGGGGTTACACAGCCTGTGTAATGAGGACAATCAGCGCAAGTCGCCTACGACTCGAATTGCAGACCTACCCCAATGTCTCCAGCTAGCATGGCAAAGGCGAAAATCAGCATGATGTGATTGATGGTGGCCAGCGAATCCGCAAGACGGGTCTTGCGTAGTGAAACTCACGCCATCGTCTGATTGTCCTTGATCGTGACCATCGTGCCTACACGCAGGGTGCCCTTTTCGATCTTGGTGCCCTTGCATGGCTGTGACGATGATGAGTGCGATGAGCGTTTCAAGCAGAGGGCAAGAAATGAGGGAAAGACGAGGCAGAGAAGATCTTGAGCATGTCAGTAATATGCCGGCATGTTTCGTAATTCTTCGGACGCGCTATGACTGACCATCGGGCCTTTGCAGCCTGCCCTGTTGCTGGTAGCATACTCTGAAGGGCGAGAATGGCACGAGTCAGCCCATCTGAAGGTTGAGAAGAGAGTGAGGCGCGTGCTCGGACATACCAAGGCGGTAAGACTGTGGATGTGCGAGACAGGTAGGTGGAGAATCAGCAAGAGGGGAACCGTCAGAAACGTGCAGTCGAGGCCAGGCTGGGCAATGGTGCCGTACCATCTTGACTGTCTACTAGCTGAAATAGATGAGAAATGAGGACGCAGTCCAGCACGTTTGCCTGTTCGTGATGTATTGCTCGAATGTGCTCTGCAGTGACGCGCAGTGATCTGTCAACAAGGCCTGGGTGAAGTGATGAATATAGGGAATGTTAGTCGCAAAAAACAATCAGCATCATGATATCAGCGTCACTGTACTATTCTCACCTCGCCTGCTGTCCTCGTCGTCGGTGTGCCTGTAACGAGTCGCCGCTGGACAGAGCCGCGAGCACGAGGCAGCCACAGAGGGTCGACCTTGATCCGACTCGTGCAGGGCGGACACAGCTGTAGAGCTGCACATACAAGGCACGACAGTCGCAGCAGCCACGCCATGGAGGCGCTGTTCTTCAACGCCTCGTCGGGCTACCTCGAGGGCGTAGTGAGGTGGGCAGTGGTGCACATGCACTGGCAGTGACCACGGCCAGGCTGGGACACAGGACAGCAATCGAAGCTGATCATCCACCTTGTATTCTCGCACACAGAGGCTACAAGGCGGGTCTGCTGTCCCAGAACGCGTACCAGAACTTGACACAATGCGAGACCTTGGAGGGTGAGCATGGCGATCAAGGGCAACGACGCCTACAAGGTTGAATATACCATGCAATGATATCTGACTGCATTCATGTTCGTTCATACTACTGCTCACACTCGCAGACCTCAAGCTCCAGCTCTCGTCGACAGACTATGGCAACTTTCTCGCAAACGAGACACCTCCGATCTCGACAAGTACAATTGCAGAAAAGGCCACTCAGCGCTTGGTGGACGAGTTCAACTACATCAAGAGCAACGCTAGTGGACAGCTGTCCCAATTCCTCGACTACATTACGTAGGTCGTCTTTGCACGCACTGGGAGGCAGCGTCATTTCGGTGGCTGATAAAGTGCCGTGATCTCATCACAGCTACGCATACATGATTGACAATGTGGGCGGTTTCCATCCGTGTCGAGTGATGTGCTTATTCATTAATTCGGCTTCTTTGCTGCCCAGGTCATCCTCCTTATTACCGGCACGCTACACGAACGAGATACGCACGAGCTTCTTGAGCGGTGTCATCCGCTGGTGAGCAGATACACTAATCCTGTGTGACGCTCAATCTGACCGTATGCCGCGATATACCTACACTTCACGTCCTCCAACTTCATGCATGCAGGGCACGTTCGACACAATGGCAGCATTGTGCATTGCCACCAACGTCGAGGAGCTCTTCAACAGCGTTCTGGTCGAGACACCGCTTGCGCCCTATTTCCAGCAATGCCTCTCAGCAGCAGACTTGGACGAGTTGCACATTGAGATTATCCGGAACACGCTCTACAAGGCATACCTGGAGGACTTCCATGCCTTTTGCCGGACCCTCGGCTCTCCTACAAGCGACACAATGAGCACAATCCTCGAATTCGAAGCCGACCGGCGGACGATCAACATCGCAGTCAATTCGCTCGGCACGGGCCTGTCCAAAGAGCAGCGTGCGAAACTCTTCCCTGCTATTGGACGCTTGTACCCCGAAGGACACCTTGCGCTCTCGCGAGCCGACGAGTTTGAACAAATCAAGCAGGTCGTAGAGATGGTCGGCGAGTATCGCAGCTTCTTTGAAGCCGCAGCAGCCTCCAGCGATGGCAACAACTCGGGCGGCGATGCCGGCGCGCAGGACATGGAGGACCAGTTCTTCAAGGAGGAAGTCAGGCTCAACAAGCTCGCTTTCATGCAGCAATTCTCCCTTGCGCCTTTTTATGCTTTCTTCAAGCTTAAAGAACAGGAAATCAGGAGCATCACTTGGATTGCGGAATGTCTGGCCCAAAATGCAAGGGACCGCATCGATGACTAGTGAGCGCTGTGATCTTGGCGTTCGTACCTTCGTCACTTGAGGCTGACTTTCTTGCTCTCTAGCATCCCGATCTTCTGACTTTCCCCCTTCGTCTTCTGGCTTTTTTTGATCAGTGTTGAATCGTTCGCGCATACACCGTGTTGTACTTTCCCCCCCCCCCCCCCCTCGCTTTGCAGCAATACAAATCGCCAAGCCGTTGGATGTCTATGCTCTGCGTCAATGTTAGAATCTCTACTCTAGTGTCGCGACATCGTGTACAACATGCTCTCTATTGCACCGAACGCTGACTGCGCTGTCCCGTCTAACTCTAGCTTTTTCTGACTTCTTCGTGTCATTGCTGCTTCCGTCCACTTCCCTTGTCCTCTAGATACTGCTCCCAAAATCCGTCTGTGCCGTTCGTAGGCGCGACATTTGCCAGTCCAAGCAAGCTCTTAGTCACCAGATTATACAGCTCCACATTCTTGAAGCCAGGGATGACGGTAATCTCCTGATCTTGCGCTCGCTTGATTCGACTGATATCACGACGTTTCCATGCTTTGCCTTGCTCATTTCGCCGCTGTTTCTGCTGGTTGACTTCCTTGATCCGGCTTGCAAATGGCCCATGGGCCACGAAGACGGCGTGCATGTCCGGATGGCTGTTGTTGTAGCCGTGGTTACCAATGGGAGTATATCGGCCTTTGGCCTCATACCAGCCTTCTGTCTTGTCGCTTATCGCCCAGCCGACCCTGTACGAAGTGCCAGGTGGGCCGGGTTCAGCATCTGCCCTCGACAAGATAGCAGGCGAGGGTATATAGACGACCTACTCGGGAATCAGGTAGTGCGGGGCTATGCGCGGACTGTTGCTAAAATGATATTCCTCTGGCATGCTTGTATGTGTATAGTAAGCGTAGCCGCCTTTTGAAGCTTCCACGCCCGCTTTAATCCTCTCAACCATAAGAGTCTCATTTGTTCCAGGCTTGAAGCGCAAGCCACAGCTAGGCCAGCCTTCTTTGTGCTCAATAGCCGCAAAACCATCTTCGCCGAGCACTTCGTCGAGATAGACGACGCGCTCATTGGCAGTCGCTGTCATGCCGTGGTCAGAGACATAGATGACATTGACGATGTCAAGCAGGTTACGCTCGGACAGCATTGCGTGCACGGAGGCTGCGAAATTGTCCATCTCTCTTAGATTTGCATTGAGTTCGTCTGAGTCTGGGCCGCTGTGATGGCCTTCTTGGTCGACCTGGGGGGAACAACCAAATAGAAGATCAGCTCTTTGCGTACCAAGGGGCGGGGGCTACTCAAAAGCCAACCTCTGGCAGATAGGCACAAATGAAATGCGGCCGTTCATTATCGGGCATATCGAGCCAATTTGCAATTTGATCCTTCTTACGCGACCAGTGCACAGAATTTTCGAAAAGCCACTGGTATGTTGGGGTCGCACCGCTCATCATTGTGGGCGGTCCAGGCCACATGATATTGGCACTTTTCAAGCCGTTCTTGACGACTGTTTCCCACATCTGCAAGGTATGAAGCGGTAGCAATTGAAGCGTCAGTACGTGAAAGCTGGTTCCAGAAAGGGGTGATGAAGACAGACTGGCTCGCCGAACCACCAGTTTGGATCGTCTGAAACTTGCCCGTGCGTGAATTGGAACTCGGTGTTGGTGATGGGATCCCAAAAATCGTTGCCGACGATGCCGTGTGACTCGGCGTAGAGTCCCGTCTGCATGGCCCAGTGACTGCCGGAAGTGGTCTATCAGCAGGTTTCCTGGTCAAATGCAATTGACGCAAGTCTCTGCATACTTTGGGAACTGCGATAGTCGGAGTACATCATTTAGTCGCATTTTCACTGAAATGTCGATTGCGAGACAGCTTACCGTAATAGTAGGAAAGATGGACTGCATGTATTTTGCGCGGAGACCCTTTTCAGAGATGTCGACGAGATTTGGTGTAAGGTTGCGCGTGAGGTAGGCGGGCTTGAAACCATCCATGGACACAATGAGTACCGTGCTATTGAACCAATGTGTGCCGTTACTCTTCATGCCAGCGTGCAGGCTATGGTTTGCTTTTCTTGCTTCCCCGATGTCCCATTCTGGAAGAGCTTTGTACGCGAATACAAGAAGGGCGGCAGCTGGGATCAGCAGCAAGAGCGCAGTGCGAGGTTGGAGGCCCAGGAACAGCTGGAAATACGTAAGCAATCAGACACGGCATCAGCAATATAGACAGCTCTGATTTCGCCACCATGCACGCCATGCCACTGGCATGGCTGGAAAGACTCACCCGCTCTTGGACGTGCTCGCCATTCTTCCTCAATGCAGATGAAGACCGCCGCCGCGCACGGAGGCTACTTCTGTCAATCTCAAGCTTGAGCTTGCCGTTGCTCGACCTGCGCGACTGCCGCGTTCTTCCTTTTCTACCGCCGATGGCATCGTCAGCTTCAAGCAGTCGCGCGTCTTCGGAGGTCACAGCTGGCGGCGCGCCAGCTTTGCGTCGACCGTATCGGTGCTCTGGCTCTTCAACGTCGTCGTGGTCGTGGTGATCTGCCTGCTGTTGCTGTTGTTCTTCTTTGGCAGCAGCGCCGTTGTCGAGGTCCGCATGGTCCACACCTAGTGGTTCAAGCCGGTCATCGTCAGACTCGTCCGAAGAGTCCCCAAGTGCACCATACGCGCGTGTCTGGTCCACTGCACGCCGCACCATCGTCCACAGCCATGTACGGCATGGAACAAGGCAGAGCTGCGTTGGTCACTTTCGCAAGATGGCCACACACACACCAGGACCGGCAGACTGCCAGATGCAACAAAGGACATTGCAGAACAGGCCTAGCTCTCTCACAAGACAAGAGGAAGGGGTTGAGATATGCTGCTTGAAGGCCCAGACTCTGTCGTTGGTGCTGAGTTTCGAGACTTGCGGTGACTTCAATTTGGGAAGCAAGCATGCCAGCTTCTTCGTCATAACGAGCTCGCCAGCCCAAATCTGGAAGATGACGGACATACCACGATGTTCTCTTAAACGAGAGCATGAGCTCGCTGTCTCACGCGTGTGTCTGTCTCTTCAGGACATTGCCTCTCGATCAGGTGGTCTGCATCTCGCACCCGTCTGCCGCCCGTCTGCTGCATCCCAACCGACTGCGCAACAACGTGTCTGACACCTAAAGAGACGGTCCATCAAGAATTGACTGTATTCAGCTATCTTTCTGGTCACTCCAGCGGTGCATCATCGCGTTGACGACGCGCCATGGGTGCGTTTGTGCATCGCGTGCACGCTCGGATCCTGTTCTGCGCAAAATAGAAAAGTGACCGACTGGATGTATTCGTTCTGCAGCTCGTACACTGGAGACACTACCACCAGAGGTCCTCGGCAAGATAGTCGACCATGTGCCAGGTTTCATCGTACGTTACTGCAGTCTCACATTGTACATTCCCAGGAATCAAGAGCTGATCGTCGAAAAATGCAAACGCAAAACCCATTTCCATCAATGTATCTCCTGCGCAAAAGGCACGCAGGCGATTGTCTCTTGTATCCAAGACCTTGCGCTCCGTTGTCTTGCCGCAGCTTTTCGGCACCCTCCGCATAAATCTCGATGATCCGAAGCGCATGTTCTCGCTTCTTGATGATCTCCGTCCAGACACTTGGCAGGTGGTACGCACATTACGGCTGTTGGCAGACTTCTATCCCATTGTGGAAGCGCCTACGAGGTCAGCTGCCGCATCTCTGCAAGGATGTCTGGTCCAGATCTTCCGTTACGCTGTAAATCTCATCCAGCTGGAATGGCGGCCTTGGATACATAAAGGGGAAATCACCGAAGATCAATATTTGGCTAGGATGAATGCTTCTCCAACATACGAGGTCATACGAGCTTCGTTGCACGAATTCGTTGGTGCGCATCCCAGTGTGCGGCTCTGTGTTTTGCCAACTTATAACGACGACACATCAATCTTGCAGCTTGGGGCAAGCCTCTGGCGAAGCTTGATGCTGCTTCTGTGCCCAATTCCCGACAGTCCAGATTTAGACATGCACCTGCATATCTATACCGACCAAGTCCTATCCACGATTTCTATGGAAGATGATGACCGCGAAATTTCCACCGATGGGAGCGATTACCGCCGTCGAAAGTATCGTTGCTACAGTCGACAGTGTTGCAACAGTGAGACATTCTCGCGCCTATTGACTCTTTTCCCAACCGCAACGATCTGCAAGATGTCTCTCAGTCCGCAAGATTTGCTGTTGTATGGTTTCGATTATCTCGCCGAGGTGGCGAAGACGCTAGAAGTCCTTCGCATCTACTCAAATTCTCCCGTGCCTGGCGAAATTTCCTCAGAGAATCTACGTGCCCTCGAGTTGCCAACACTGAGCACGCTCGTCATGCATTATGCGCCTGCACCTTTCTGTCATGGAGTACTGGGAATTTTGCGTTTACCGTCACTGCAAACGTTAAGTGTGCGTCCACCAGAGGTGCTCACTTTGGAGGCTATGAACAATCTCGCTATCAAAGTCGAAATAGTCTGTCGACGGAGCCATCGAATGCGTATGCTCGATCTCGACATTTACACCGACACCTCTACCTTGGACGCGGGCATGCCGGCCTTGGATGCGCTTGCAAAGTATGCAGAGTCAGCAGGAATAGATAGACACCTCCACTTCACGAGTGCTCGTGACAGCAGGTATCGCTATCGTTCAAACAGGCAATTCAACGATATCGTATCCGAAGCCTTGCGGCGCAGCCTGGTCTCTGTGTCTTTCAAGAGCCCGCAATTCATTGGTCTACCGGCCGGAGGCTCTACACGTCAAAGCTTCCCTCGATTGCAAGGCTTATACTTGGACGTAGTACCGCCCTTTCCATACGATGCTGAGCAGGGAGGCATCATAAGTGAGCAGCAAGATGGCAAGCCAGAAGGACCCGAATTCTTGCTTCACGTCTTTCTTCCGCACGATATGCCGAACCTGAAAACGCTGTACGTGGAGATCGATGGGGACTATGTGCCCAAGTCTCAAAGAATCGAGATGTTCTACTTGCTGGCGAGCCTGATAAGGACTCTGCCCTCTCTCATCGAGGTGACAATTATCGTCTACCAAGACGAGGGTGAAAAGCCCCCCTTTCCGTCTGTTCTCAAAGAATACTGTCATGAACGGGGCATTGTTCTATCGGAATAATCACGCGGCACCTGTTTCTAGCGACAAATGGCGACATTGGGGGCATTGCAACTATATCTCAGGCGTTTGGTACAGATCATAAACGCTGAAGATATCATTCGTTCGGTTGGCTGTCAGCGTACCAAAGACTTGGCAGCAAGTGCATTCTGTATGGAGCACGCATGTTGGTGTGGTTGCCTCGTCAAATGTACAACAACAAATGATAGTCTACCGTCAATTGCAAGATGCCGGATCCCAGAGATGAAACGGATGGGAACTAGCCCTCTGCCAAGTTGCTGACCTCTATAATCAGCTTGCCAGCTTCGACATTGCCTTGTAAAACATCCTTCTTGCTCTGGACAATCCGCTTGCCTTCCAACGCTTGCACAACCGGCGAGAGCCCGGCTTCAAAGTAGCTTGAAAACAGCAAGAGCTGGCCAAGAGAGGCCAGCAAGCGATGCGCTGGAAAGATAACGCAAGAAGTACTGCATCTCAGCTATGCGCCTCTAAAAATCATGCAATGACAGCTACTTACCGACTTCCAATGCTTCTTCC
The DNA here is from genome assembly GCA_003351005.1 of Cystobasidiaceae sp. HBUAS51001. Taxonomy (NCBI): domain Eukaryota; kingdom Fungi; phylum Basidiomycota; class Cystobasidiomycetes; order Cystobasidiales; family Cystobasidiaceae; species Cystobasidiaceae sp. HBUAS51001. The sequence goes on along the minus strand of QOZY01000134.1, from coordinate 43,850 downwards.
CGGTCCAGCGCCTCTAGCAATGCGCTGCATAGCTCAATTTCGAAATCTTCTTGGTCTTCGAAAGCCTGGTGTGCAGCTTGATCTTCGTCGACCCAAGTCTGCCTTTGTTTGCGCAACCACGCCGCAACGTTGTAAGCCAAGCTACCTGCGGCTACTCTGACGCTCTTATCGACTTCCAGGAGTGCTTGCACTAAGATCCGACAGAGACCTTGTCGTGCGTCAGAATCAATGAGCAACCGCGAGCCGAGTAAAGAGCTTGAGAAGTAGTTGCATAATAGGCGAAGAAGCGTTACGAGGCTGGCTTTTGGGAGGACCGTTTCTTGACTGCTTCGGTTGAGTACGGACAAAATGAGGTGATCTTGCGCTGACCCAAGAGATTCTGCGATTGCCTCTGCGAGCACATTTTGAAGTACGGCGTATCGGAGTATATCGAAGAGTGGGAAAAATTGAGATGGCTCCAGGCTTTGAAGCAGAGGTTGGATCTGTTTGAGAAGGTTTTGCGTTTGCGCAGCAGAAAGTTTGACCGGGTCGCACAAAAGTCTTAGGGACGGCCTAGCCTGCTCCAAGGCTTTCTTGAGCTCCGTGTCGTTGTCGGGTGAATGAAAGCTGGCGAGCTTCGCCAAGGCTGCTTCGAAGTTCGGCTTTTGCTCGTACAGCACCGGCGAGAGGGACATATTGCCCAGTGTTGGCACCTTGAGCTTCAGATGCGGATGCGCAGGATATCCCGTCATGGCCAGTATCTCGACTTGAGTCTTGAGCTCATGCGCATCGGCACCTTTGATCTCATGCGTCTGCTTGCCCGAAAGGAAAAATTTGAAAGTGGGCACGGCGGAGATGCCATAATGTTGTGCCACTTCACGACCTGCGCTCGTGTCCACGAGGACAAAGGCGACCGGCGGCTGCGAGGCGGACCGTTGTGCCAGGTTCTCAAAGACCGGCTTGACGGTTTTGCACGGGCCGCACCATTCGCCTGTAAACATTACAGCGACGCACTTGGTGGCATTCAGAATTGATGTGAAAGAGGCCATGTTGGTAGCTATGCTCAGTGAAGAGGCTACGGGCCGCTGGGGCGTGTGTGTCCCGTTCGTCTGTTCTGGTGAAGATGCTCCGACCTGCCCTTGTGCAGCTTGTGCAATGTGCTGCACGAGACCACTTGGAATGCCATTTGGTGTGCTCTGCCCATTTGTAGGGGCGGGTTGGGGACCTGCTCCGCTGCGTCGAAACATGTCGTCTATCATTGGCTTCAAGCTTGCGCCAAAGGGCGTGCTGAGGAACTCTTTGGGAAGATCAATGACATCCTGAGGTATTTGTCCGCCGGTCAAGAAGCCAGTCACGTCGTTGGTGAAGCTGAGTTCACAGACGTGCATAGAGAGGTTCAGCATTATTTCATCGACATGTCGAGCGAGGCTTTACACGCTATTTGCACTCACTTGTTGCAGTTGAAATCCAGAAGATGGTATTTATCGGCAGTATAGACCTCTGAAAGTGAGGTGAGGTATTCTTCAAAGGTCTCCTTGTCGAGCTGCGTCTCTCCCAAGTCGACAGTCTTGTGCGGCAGTCCATGATGCGTTTGTCCAGGACGCGCACGACAAATGCCCTGGCCAAAGTAGACTTCTTCGCCAAAGACAACGACTGCGGAATGCCAGACGGCGGGTATGTACTTTCCTGAGTCATTGAAGAGAAGAAGACGCCGAGTCAGTGTGCTGTACCAGTGTGCATGAAGGTTGCTGCTCGTCGCCAGCTTCAGGCCGTCGCCACCCAGCCACGCAAGTCCACCTTGGTCGCTCAGCAATGGCCCAAAAGAGGACATCACCTTCCGAAACAAGGTAAAGTTGTCAATGAGGGCGTGTGGTCGCTCCCCTTAGGCATGAGCGCGCTCCAGGCGGCCTTCAATGCAGCTGCACGTGCCAGCTGCTGGCGTAATCGACGGCGAGCAGGACAACTGGCTCACCCGTGAGCTGCAGCGAGAGCTGTGCTGCCAGTCCATTGGACAGGTCGTAGAGGTGGAGTGTGACCTTTTCGCCCATCGCAGTGACTGGAAGCGCCGAGTTGGCGCAGAGGTGAGCCTTGTAGCAGATTTCAAAGGTTCATCAATGGTGACGAAGCAGTGGCAAAATCAGTATATACTCTCAATTACTGCAGCTGAAAAAGCCAGCCTTTGATGACAGGGATAACGACAGTGCTATGACAAGACAGCTAGACGTGACAACCGGATACAACTGACCCATCGCACGGTACATCCATCAAAGCGGCAAAAGCTCCTCTGACCCGACATTCGCAAGGGGATCATCGAGGTGACCCCTGCTCTTCTTCTTGTAGTACGCCTCCATATCGTCTTCTGTGACTTCGTCCTCTGCTTTCCGCTTTGGCTGATTCTTGGCCTTTTCCTCTGCTTCCTTCTTCTCCTTTGCTTTTTGCTCTTCCGTCTTGCCTGCCTGGATTTCTGCAAGCGAGCGTGTCTCGGCTGGCTTAGGCGGCGCAATCGCACGTACACCTTTCGCTTGTTCTTTTTCGGCTTCAATGCCCGCTTGGCCCGCGCAATACGACTGCTTGATGTACGAGTGACAGCATGCAAAGCCCCACTGGAAGGTGCTGAGATTGAACCAGCTGCCAAAGACCGAGGTGTGGTTGCCAGGATAGATGTCCTCGTCGTACTTGCTGCGTGCTTTGGCGCGTTCCTCGCCGCGTATCAGCTGACCTGTCCGCGAGTATTCGACATAGTTCTCCGTCGAGCCAGCGAGCAGCTCTTTTGGCATTTGCTGCAAATGTTCCTCTCCACCGTATCTGTCCAGAATGCTCGTCTTGGACGTGTCCTTGAGCTTCTCCTTTTTCTCAAGGTATTCCTTGTAAATGAGTGAGGCTTGTGTCGGGTTGGAGTTGGCATGCACAAGATTGCCGCGCTGCTCTGCCTGCCACGCAAATAGCTGCAGCTTCTGCGCATCCGAAGCATCACCAGAGTGCCGTGCAAAATTTTCGCCAGCGAATGCCAGATCCACGGGCGCCTTATCCGGATTCGGGTTCTCACGCATAGAACGCGTTTTTGGGTCATAGTAGGCAGAGTCGACATCGAGGTTGAGTAGGTACTTTGCCGTATCTTCTCGAATACGCAGATTCCGGACAGTGATACGTGTCTTTGTGTCGACTTTCTGACCGACTGCATCTGCGCCCTCTGCGTACCGCTCGTCGAGATCGTCTTCGCTCTCGTCCGACGATCCAAAATCATCATCATTCTTCTTTTTCTTGCCCTTTCCAGCTTTTGCGACCTTTTCAACAGTCTTTAAATCCGTCGTCTTATCAATCTCCTCTTCTCTCAACTTGCGCCGCGCCTCTTCGAGCGCTTGATGCTCTTCCACGACTGTCCGGTACATTGTAGGATCGTACCCGTCCCATCGGTCTCGCTTGCTGTCATAGTCATCCTTGCGCGTCGTCGTCACCGTCTCGTCAGCTGCAAAGTTGGTGCCAGAGTACTTTGCTTTCGTCTTGCGCGGCCGTTCCAAGCAGTCCTTTTCGGCGTGCATTGCGCCACAATTCGGGCATGCTCCCTTGCGGAACTTTGTGACGGGAGCGGACTGCGTTTGAGACAAGCAGTGTGAGCATCATATTCAACGAGCAGTCTCTTTAATGTGACCGCACTCACCACCTTCTTCTGATACCTCCGCTCAAGCTTTGACGGATCTGCATTGTACTCGATGTTTGACTTGTGGTGGCTGAGTGATGGGCCGGCGCCAGTGTTCATGTACCAGGGCGCCTTGGCCATGAAGTCTGTGCGAGTCATAAGTATGAGTACAAAGACATTTCCAGCTTTGTGGTACTGCTGCGCCCACCTGGAATGTGCGGATTGATGGCCTTGCCGCTGACTGCGTCGACCTCTGGCATCGCCGTGCCCGCCTTTCGCGCGGCATCAAGGTCCTGTAGGTCATTATAGTGACTTAGCACACATCGGATGCACATCTAAAGAACATCAGTTGCCCACCTTTGCCTTTCTGAAGTCCTCCTTGGACATCTTTGTCGTCTGTGCCGACGCCATGATGGGCGAGCTTGATGGGTGCTTATGGGAGGGTTGCACAAAGCACTAGGCTCGCTATTGTCCTGCAACTAGACGATGTGTACGACTTTCTTATCCAAGTGCTGCTTCTCGTTGCCGTCCTCGCCCTCTTCGATCCACCTCGCAGTCCGTGCAAAGCTGAGCCGCTGCCTGCTTGACTTTCCGCCAAAAAGAGAGCAAGAGCACCGAGATCATCTGCATCAGAGCAGGAGTGACAAGGAACCACCAGCTTGGCACACACATCCCATTCCACCATGCAAGCCCTACGAAGCTCCGCCCTCCGCGCCGCGAGGCCTAGAGTCGCAGCTCCTGCGCCAATGATGCGAAGTGTCGCACAGAAGCGGCTCGCTTCGACGATGGAGGAGGCGACCGGCAAGGTGCGTGGATGTGGCATGTCTATATTGTCCATAGCATGCACGCTGATGCTGTGTTGTTCTCTGCTCTGGCAGGCCAAAGAGGCCGCCGAGGCGATCAAGCCATCACACCACAAGCCCAGCTCGGATGTTCCCTGGATGGTGGGCTGCGTGCATTGACAAGCTATACGACGACGGTGTACTGACTGCCATGCTACTGCTTGCGCTGTCTCTGCCGTCCTGTCATTCCTTGCGCACCTCCCATCTCGCTCGCCTGCTATCTCCGATCTCCTTCCTTTCCCTGGCATGACGATTGGCTGACCCCGGCAACAATGGACATCCTCGTATAGGTCGGGTCCGTACTGTTCTTTGCGCCTCTCTTGGTCTGGATGTGAGTATCATCCGGCGATCATTTATTTGGTTGTTCCCGGCTAATCCGCCATACGAAACCTCGCAGGACCTCGCCCGCCGACAAGAACGCCCACCACGAACACCCAAAGAAGGAAAAGGTCAAGCCTCACCTCCGCTTTGCTCCTGGCACTGAAGATGAGCGAGAGGATCCGACCAAGCAGCAGGAGGCTCCTGAAGAGTTTGGCGAGACCGCCGGCGAGGGACGCCCTCACGGTGACGGCGACAAGGGACTCCGAGCCCGCCAGGACGAAGACGGACACCATCAGGATAAGCAGAAGTCGCCTGAAGGCGAGGGAACTGGCGCCAGCAACCAGTACGTCGCATTCTTATTTGTTGTATTGTGATCAGCCTGACTGACGCCTTGTTTCGCTTCTAGCGCCAGCACTTGTTCGTCAATACCCTTTGCAAGTCTTTTTCGACATTTCACTGATGTGTGTCTCTTGCTCTCTAACAGCCGGTCTCAAGGGTGACCCTGGTGCGTATTCGGCAACATCTAGCGATCAACACCCTTACGTGCAATTCTGAACCTTTGCCGTCCACAGAAAAATTCAATGCCGCCGCACGCGGCTCGCAGATCGCCAATCAAAGCGGCGGTGGTGAAGCTGCCCGCGATCCCAAGGCCCTCGTTGTCAGTCTCTCATGTCCGAGCACCATGCCAATACAGCTGATGTCGTGGGCTATATGATCAAACAGGCCGCTGCCCGCCAATCCTCCGCAGACGACAACACCGACTCTGGCTACAAGTCGGGCGAGGTCCCTGAAACGACCGGCAAGAATGTCGGTGCCAAGCTCTCAGAGCGCCAGGAGCAGCAGCCTGCTGAGAAGCACGAGAAGGACTCGGGCGCAAATAAGGACGAGCAGCAGTAAATGTGCTCAGGCTCTTGTGGTCGAGGCCAACAAATACAGAGGTTTTGTACCTCGCTCTTTGGGCTTGTCTGCAGCATTCTTACGGACTGTTGCTAAGTCGAGGGAACTACAAAAGCAATGCAATCATGCGTACTTGTCAGTGTGCTGGAGCGCGTTCACAAGAGCCGTGGTGAGGAGGCAGGCAGAAGCAAGCCCAGTCTCGGAATCCCTGGAATCCCGGACTTGCAACACCTGATGTTCGCGCTTCGCTGATATCTGCATTGCATTCATATCCACTGGCATTCAGCCGCAGTGAGGCCTCTTTTAGCTATTTTTTCTTTCTGTTCAATCAAAATGTCCCTGGCGGCTTTTAAAATTCATGCTTGACGCTAAGAGGCAGCTTTCTGGAGCTAGAACCGACGTGGAAGATGACATATCCATCTTTTGGCATCCTCCACTTCTGCATGACAGTATCCCAAACCATGACGTCCTTTCTTCGGACCGAGAAGCTAGCAGTCTCTGATGATCCAGCTTTGAGCTGCTTGATCTTGTCAAACCCACGAAGCTGGCGAGGCGGCTGATCTTCTGATTCTGGGAATTGAACGTACAGCTGTGCGACTTCGCAAGCTGTGACGTCGCCTTTGTTCTTGATATCCGCAGTGATGATCATGATCTGGTCATAGATTGATTCGCCATCTCCTTGACCCTGGTATTCCTCGTGCGTCTCTTGGACGGCATATTTGTCGGCTTCGTAAGCCGACTTGAGCTGGATGTTCGAGTAGCTAAATGAAGAGTAGGAAAGTCCAAAGCCGAATTCATAGCGTGGAGTGATGTCCTTGCTGTCGAACCATCGATAGTCAATGTTCAAACCTTCTTCAAAGTATGCCTTTGGAGCCACGACCTCGTCTTTTACGATTGAGTTGGGCAAGAAATCGTCGACTCTCTTTGAAATGGTGAAGGGCAGTTTGCCGGATGGGCTGATGTCGCCATACAGCAGGGGCACAAGCGATGGACCGGCCTGCTCGCCAGGGAAGAGGGGTGCGATGACAGCTGTCACGTTGGGGTGCTCGATCCAAGCGTCGATAACTACCGAGCCAGGGATATACATGACGACGATGGTGTTGTTGTTTTGACTGGCCGCCGCTTGGACGATATTGTCTCCATTCGCAGTGAGGAGGAGTGTCTCGCGATCTTGTCCCTCTACAGCATAAGCTTCAACGAAGACAAGCGCCACATCAGCCTTAGCGGCTGTTTGTTCAATGTCTTCGATGTTGGAGTTGTTGAGTGCATATCGAACGAGTGAGCGGTCTTTCAGCGCTCGCTCTTGGATGGAGCTAAGGGGAGAGATGAGATTCTGAGGTTGGGAATAGCCAGATCCAAATCCAAGGCTAAAAGTACCGTTATTCGAGTTGATGGGGCAGCCATCCCCGAACGCGCCGCATTCATAGTCTGAGTGAATGGCGGGACCGGCAGTCTGGCCGATGATAGCGATGCTCTGCGGTTTCTTCAACGGCAGCGCATCATCTACATTCTTGAGCAGAACAGCGCCATCTTGTGCAACCTTCTTGATCAAGTCAAGGGTAGAATCCTTTTGCACATTCTTGTAGATGATGGGTAGGCCTGGTACGTCGACTGCGTTAATCACTGTAGGTGGGAGTGGCTTGTCTGCTTGTCCATGTGCAAAGTAGGGTGTAAGGACACGAGTAACGGCGTCGTTGAGTCGCGACTCGGGGACTGTGCCATTGTTGACGAGCTCGACGAGCTCAGTGTCGTAAAAGACGCCAAGTGAGCCGCCATATCCCAAGCCGGGCATATCGAGGTCATTGATGGTGTACTGAGTAGACCAGACACCGCCTGCGTGCACAGTCCAGCTCAAAATTCGGTCAAGCACCTTGTTGTATGAATGAAGACGACGTACCCCAGTCAGAGATGACAGGTCCTTGGAAATTAAACTCAGTCTTCAACAGTCCATTCAAGAGTTCCGAATTCGCAGATGCATGTGTTCCGTTGACCATATTGTACGAACTCATGACATAGCCCGTGCCAGCACGAACGGCCTCTGCGAATGGCCATGCGTAAAGCTCATGAGTCGTCTTGCTGTCCACATACGAGTCGATGGGGAGCTGGGCGGATGCTGGAAAGACGGAATAGCTGGCAGTTTGACCGTACTGTTGACAAGTCGGTAAACAAGAGCATGTAAGCTGAGTTATGTGACTACTTTGAGAGCAAGTATAATAGGACTCACGAGGTTTCTGTAGGTTTCTGTAGGGAATGTAGGCGTGTATCAGTAGAAGGGCATGGCTCTCATGGCGAAAATCGAGATGGTGGCGAACCTTGCTCATAAGCGATGAAATGCTTCGAAGTAGCAGTGACACCTGCGTCTTGCAGTCCTTTGACGGAATAGTATGCTCCGACGCCCGTAGCATATGGATCAGCAGCGAAGCCCTGTTGACGTGGAAGAACAAGAAGATGATGAGTCGTGTGATCCCAGAAGCCAAAGTAATCCAATCCAAGGCAGGCGTACTTCCCAGTTTCTGCCTTCATAGGGGGAACGCCCAAGGGGGCCTCCGCTTTGATTGCCCAAAGCAAAAGCAAAGAAGTGTCAGTCCTCATGGTTTTTCCACACCAGCCTTCGAGCACTGAAGGCCCAGGGGCCCTGCAGTGCCAGACTAGAGACATGCTCTCATGTAAGGACTCAGGGTTTGGACAGCTGTAACGACTCACGTAACGGGACTTAGAGCCACATGTATTCCCAAATCGTAGAACTCCTGTCCCATCGCCAGCGCGCGATGGTAAATGAGATCTCTATCCCAAGTCGCAGCTGCGGTATGTCCAGATGGGAATTGAGTCTTGCCAGTTGCTGGACGAACGCCTGCTGGTCCGTCTTGGTGACATATCGTAGGGAGATCGAGACGCTCGATTGAGCCAGTGTTACCGGCGCATCTATGTTTGGACAGAAGTGAAGTGAAGAGTGTTTGGAATGGAGCGAACATGAGTTGAGAGAGAGTGGGTGTGTGAGAAGGGTGTGGTGGACACGTATGGAGAGCCGTAAAATGGACAGTCAGCTCATGTCAGCGAATTCGAAGATGCGCTGGCCTTTCTTTGTAACTTTTTCATGAGACTGCTCACCTTCCAATCTGTCCAGTGACAATGCTGACCTGCAGTTTACCAGAGGCCAGAAGGCACAGCATGTCAGCTCCAACTCAGAGCTATACTGCCCAATTCTTTGTAACCAAAACTCGAACAAAATAGGACAGCAATCGGGCGCACCTTTTCTTCAAGCGTCATTTGGCCAACCAAGCTTCTAGCTCGACCATGTGCTTCCTTCCATGCTTTGCCTCCGTTCGCCAAAGGCGCAGGCACTTTATAACTGAGTCTCGTTGCATTTGGTAGATTTGCAGGTGGTGCGGGCGCAGTTTGCTGTTCCTGGCGAGCGGCGAGATTTGGAGCTCCGCCGCCTCTCCCTCCAGTGAAAATCGGGGCCCCACCTACGTCGGCGTATCGCTTGTCGAAAGCTTCAGGGAAGGGAGAGCCTAGTGCCGTCGTCGCTGTGCTGGCTGCCAAGGCTGAAAGCCCTGCAAGCGCGCTGAGGGTCTTCATGCTCGGCTGCGTGAGTGTGCTTCCTGAGTTTCGCTTGCTTGATCAGGCAGAAGTTGAACGGGTCAGATGAATCCAAGTGATTCCCAGTGTCTTTTGCGAAGAATAGGGAGGGAGCAGAGGAGCAGTAAGAGGTGACTTTTTCTGAGAAAGAGTACCGCACGGCTTAAACAGAATTGACGAGCTCGTTGACAAATGGCTCTGTGTATGCAATTGCACGCGGTGCGTTAAGTGGCTGATCAGCGCTAGCTTCGGATGCGATGATCGTGTGCATCCGAGGGGACTAGACTGTCATATGACGGGTCGGCTTCGCACGTCGTGACTGTATGGACTTGACAAGGCACACAGGAGCCCGTCGTTAGCCGGGAAGCTACTCTGTGGTACTCCTGCTGCTATAACACACACCTGTATGGAGGCACTGGCTGGCCCATGGGGCCAGCAATTCCAATTGACCTCGGCGAGTTTTGGCTTCTAACCAATACTGTTGGCCAGCTTGCGCGTCAGAACAGCAGCAGGGCTTTCTACTGGTCGTGATAGAGCTATACAGCATTACGACGAGTCGAATGGTAGGTTGTTCTGTGCAGCTCTCCTTGAACGTTGACTTTGACGATGTTTTCGGGAGCTTGTTCCTCGCTTGGAGCATAAAGGAAGATCGCGTAAAGTGGGTCACGTGCACGCCTATGTACCCTCGGCACCATTCACAATGGCCAGGACCGGGCTTGAACGATAGCAATATCACTCGGACAGAGCCATGACGCGGAAGTAGCTCTGTACGCGGCCGTCGAGGCAGGCTTCCAAGCTGTCATGGCTCTGCCCAGGCGGATTGCGACTGTGGCGTCTTGCCTCTTCCGCTCTATCCCCTGCGGACTCTGCAAAGCCGCGTAGCTTGCTGTGATGTATTTGCTATCTTATCGAGGTGAGCATGAGCATAAGGCATCCAGCATCCAGCACCAGCATCACGAGCAAAGCAGTGATCATTTGAGCCCACGTCTGACCGATTCTAGCCGCACTCCTCTTCAGCCCACGCTTGTGATCCGTCAGTCTGCCTGACGACCAAGAATGTGAGCAACTGCGCCGATGAGCGACTGAGTGCTCCAAGTCTGGCCCGATGCGATGGGCGATGCGATGGATGGATGGATGATATGATGCGACGATATCGGTGTAGCATAGCGTAGCATAGCTCTTGCCTTAGTCTTTCCATCTACAGCGCTGTAGACGCGCTTCACGGGCAGAGGCGGCCGCGGTCTCAGCTCGCTCGCAGGTGGCCAGAACGGGAGGGAGCAAGAAGGCGGACGCGATACTGCGACGGCGACGGCGACAGCGACAGCGACAGCGAGCAGCAGACGAGGGCTAGCATACGACTACTACAGCTGTCCCTCTCTTTCCCTCCTACTGTAGCTTGTGCCCATTTGCATCGCAATTTCAGAGATGGCCACCAACGACGCGCAGGTCCTCATCATCGGGTACGTCCATCGCAATGACCAGCCAAGCAGTGCTACGCGCTGACGATGCACACACACCCTGATCTCTCTCCACTCTACAACGCGCACACAGCGGCGGCATCGTCGGTCTCTCCCTCTCGCACGCTCTCAAACAGCAAGGCCTGTCCTCGATTGTATTCGAGCGAGACGTGGTCCAGGCTCGCAATCAGGGATGGGCTCTCTCGATTCATTGGTGCGCTCGTCACCCATTATATCTCTTGCGCTGTCTCCTGGTCCTTATCGCTGATTGCTCTTGCTCTTGCTTTTGGGCCCCGTCCCGCCCGTTCCTCGCTCTGTCATGCCCGCCACACCCAAACCCCCAATGCTTGCTCTCCATCAATGCGTGTCGCTTACGAACGGCTGCTCGCGCACCTGGTCCATCGCGCTTCCACCGCTGTCCCCCTCGTACTTGCTTTTACATCATTTTATGCTCACTCGCCCCGCCCGTCGACTCCGGCCACTTTCCAACCGCTGCCTTGGGGACATCGTCCGCAACCACTTGTCGAACGCGTGCACGCCCGCTATACTCCTGCGACGTCGCTTCAAACCTCTCGAATGACCAACTCTCACTCCATGCCTACATCGCTATCATAAAATCTGTTCATCTATACTTCTTGGTACAACGACGATATATCATCGAACTTAATACAAATAATATAGGTGCAAAGCCCTGCTCGAAAACATGCTCGGTCCAGATCTCGCAGCTCGATTGCCTACTGCAGCTGCAGATCCTGAAATACCACAGGTCAATCTCAAGTGGGATACTGTTGACTTGAGGAATGGAAATATCATGTAGTGAGTTCACCCCCAACCAACGCTCTCGAGGTCGAGCCCCAACCTCTGTTGCGGATAAGCGTAGTAACGAGTCTCTTTCTCCTTCCTTCTACCCGCCTGCTTTGGATCTCCTTTTGCGTCTACGAAATCAGCCGCCTACCCACAGCAGGCCGTTTCATCCGCGCAAACAGACCCAAACTCCGCAAATTATTAAGCGAAGGTGTAGATCTACGAATGAACAAGTCTTTCTCCCGATATGAGATTCATGAAGGACAAGGCGAGAATGGGGGAGTCACGGCACATTTTGCAGATGGAAGTAGCTACAGAGGCTCTTTTTTGATTGGTTGCGAGGGCGCAATGTCACCTGGTGCGTTTTATATTTCTCTTTACACGCTCCTCCCTCTTTTCCAAAGACCTGCGGCACCTAGATATAGGTCTGAGGGGCTCTTATTTCCTCCAGAGAAGTCTTCTTCGAAAAGCTGACACAAGATTTGCGTTTGATGAACATTTCTTTCTTGAATCGTCGCAATGCAGTCCGAAAGCAACTTTTACAAGGGCACGACCCTCTCCATCCACTGCTCTATTCGAGCCTCGCAGTGATCCAAACAGTATCAACACAAGCTATCGCTCCGATTCGTAAAGTCGACGGATTGCTATTTCAAGGCATTCAACCAGATACGAATGTTTTCTTTTGGCATAGTATTCAGGATGTACACCCAGAGACGGATCAGGTGTCTTGCTTAACTTATGTGAGTTCGCGCCTTTTTTCATTCTTTAATTCCATGGCAACCTGTTCTGGGTAGATGAAGGAACTTGTGGACTGACTTTCATCTTGTCGTCCGCAGATGTCATATCCTGTCGACTCGCTCGAGGATCGCTTTCAGCTCACCGCGCCAACAGACGAGGACATCATCAATGGTGCGCTGAAGCTCTTGCAATGGCCTGGGGCAGGAAAGCCTAAAGTAGCAAGAGGAAAGCAAGCTGATGCCCTCTTCTCGCACATGGCCTGCTACCTTGCCATTCTTTTTGTTGCACGCAGAGATGAAGCGTAAAACAGAGGGTTTCGTCGAACCTTTCAAATCATTCATCAACAACATGTCAAATTCATCACCCGTGACGCGTCTCCAGCTGCGCGACTGGATAAGCGAACCATGGGAAGGAGGTAGTGGTCGTGTTTCGCTAGCTGGAGATAGTGCGGGACCGATGACTATGTATCGGGGTGAGGGTGTGAATCAGTGAGTCACAAATTGCATCTACTCCCAGCAACAGAGCTAGCATAACTATTTGGTACACGTGTGTGCTTACTTTTATGATTGGACAGCGGCATCATGGACGCATTCTGGCTCGCGAGAACTCTGGCGGGAATCGTCAATGGCACTGAGCCCGATGCAAACAAGGCAGTGAGCGCGAGATGTCACAACAGCATACGTCAATGGAGGCGTGCCTTTTTTCCTAACGAACTCAATTGTCTTGCTTTCAGCTCAAAGAATACGAAAAGACCCTATGTGCGCGTCGACAGTTCAGCGTCCCTCTATCCCGCCAAGCGACTGTCGACGGCCACATCTACCCGCCTGAAGACTCGCCCCTCGTCAATGTATACAAGATCCCGACTAGCGAACTTGAGAAGGCTATGGAAATTTGCGATGCTGCAGAAGCGCAGGCGAAGGCGGCGCACTTGTAAGAGAAGGAAGGCGGATGGCGGCCGTAGACATTTGAGTTCGCGTCTAGGGTGTTCTCACTGGGGACGCTCTCCTTTCAGTGACGGCACACTTGCTTGAGGGCTGTTTGACTGTGATGTAGTCCATGTACCACGTCTATTTGTGGGTCTGGAAATTAAAGTAGATGCATTTTTCATTCAATTTTCGCGGGCCGGAGGTTTTCTCATAGATGGATCACAGTGATTCGATCCTACATATTCAGTGTCATGCACCATATTTGACCGTCATGAGCTCTTCTTCTTCTGCGTTTGGCGGGTCCAGGCTTTCGCCGTGGGGCGGCTGATCGGATTGGAGCGGCCGGCGGTCTCAGCGGCCGCGTGCTTTTCCGATAGCACCGATAGGGAGACGTGATAGAGACGTGGCATGGGTGCAACGAGGACTGCTGCTGGTTGTTCTGCTCGCGTCTCATTCTGTCCTGCTTGCTCCCTAGCCTCCACAGTCGCGTGCACGGTATACTACAGCTCGCCTATAAATTGCGCTGATCTGATAAGAGCGCCTCAAGCAGACAAGACACGCGAACAGCAACACAACAAAATACGATAGATCAGCACGCCATGGCCATCGACCTCGACGTCGCCGTGCCCCTCGAAGCAGCCCCAGAGCTCGCAGGCATGGAAGACGTGCGCCTCCTGCCTGGTGGCTTCCCAGAGGCGAGCACGCTGGCCGAATTCACACAGCAAGAGGCACAAGGACTCGCAAAGAAGCTGACACCGCTCGTAGAGAAACTCTTGTCCGGTGACAAAGATGCGTTTGAGACTCTTTACTACGAGAATGGCTTCTGGAGGGATCAGGTCTCGCTCTCTTGGACTTTTAGGACATTTCACACAAAGGCGTGAGTGTACTTTTCGTGCTGGTTACGTGAGACATGGCTGACGACATTATGTTTTTTGTTTTTGCTGTTCTGATCACCCAGCACAATCATCGACCGCATTCCACCTCTCATCGCACGAGCAGGCATCAAAGACGTCGCTCTCGACCCTCGCCAAGTCGCAGTCCTTCCTCTGCCAAATGGAATCTCCCTCCTCCGCCTTGGATTCACATACAGGACCACAACGCCAGAGACGAAAAGCACCGCTGCCCTGAAATTCCTAAAGCTTGCAAATGGCGAGGTCAAGCTGTTTACTACGACGACTGCACTCGAGGAGCTGGACGTCGCGCCTTGGGGAGAGTGCAAGCGGACTACGCCTGTTTCAAACGAGCTGCCTTCCAGAACCGATGCCATTGTTGTTGGAGCTGGGTGCGTGGATTAGACTGCAGTGTCAAGCTCTTATATTCCTGCCCTCTTATCTGATGTTCATCTTTGTGTGAATGCAGACACGCCGGCCTCGCTCTAGGATCATATCTCCAAGCCCTCGGTCTCGACTTTATCATCGTCGACCGAGAAGAGCAAGTCGGTGACGCCTGGGCAAAGCGATACGACAGCGCTACTCTCCACACATCTCGCGTCTTCTCCGGATTGCCATACAAACCTTTTCCACGCGACTATCCTGAATTTGTACCCGGCAAGCTCATTGCTCAATACTACAAAGATTACGTCCGAGAGCTTGAACTGCCGGTGTATCAGCGATGCGAAGTCGAGAAGGCGCAATATGATGAGCAGAAGAAGGAATGGACGGTCCGCACTGCTCGAGGGACGGTTGTTGCTCGGCAGCTCATCTTTGCGATCGGCATTGGTGGAAGATTCCCTGTCCAGCCTGAGTTCCCCGGCGCAGAGACCTTCAAAGGTCTGCAGCTCCATTCAGCACAATACACGAACCCCACTCCCTGGCTAGGCAAGAAGGTCGTCATCGTTGGCGCGTCTACCACGGGCCTAGACGTAGGCTGGGATTGCTCCCGCATGGGCATCGACGTGACCGTTGTTCAGCGCGGCCCAGTGCGCATATACGCTCCTGAGCATACATACCGTGCTCAGCAATTCTTCTGGAACGATCACCAACCAGCTGCGCTTGGCGATATCATGGCTACGGAAGATCCAGTCGTCCTCAATGCTACACTTTCCAGCCTCGTCCTTGGTCAGCTCAAGGAGGCTCATGACCCTGCGTATTACTCTGGCCTTAAAAAGGCGGGATTCTTGGCTACTGTCGATGGCGCAGTACACAATCAGATCTTCTGCAGGTCTGGAAAACGTGAGCTGGAGCGCTTGGACATGAGCTGACTGAGGTTGACAGTACTGAATTCATATCTCGTTCATAGACTACCCCGACATTGGCGCCGGACAAGCCATCATTGACGGTGATATCAAGATCAAATCGGGTTCCTTGATCTCGCACATCACACCAACAGGGGTAGTATTTGAAGACGGCACATCTATCGATGCCGATGTCATTTGCTATTGCACTGGGTTCCGAAAAGACAATCGAGACGTCATCAGCTCCATTATTGGAGATAAGATCAAGCTTGAGGCTGTCTGGAACATCGATGCAGAGGGAGAGATCAGAGGCGTTTTCAGACCTACGGGCCACGATGCAACCTGGATCATGGGCGGAGAGCTCCAAACAATGAGGTGCGCCAGGGTATCTTGTATATAGGTCCGGCAGTAGCTGACTAACACTCCTTGCAGATATTATGGTCGCTTCTTGTCATGCCAGATCGCGGCCGCCATCAAGGGCGTTCGGCCAGAGCCCGTTCGCACATGATGGTATGAAGCTCGAAGGGTGCCTGCCTAGATAGCATTGCGGCAATGTAGGTATACATTGCAGCGTCGAGGCACAGCGTGGGATTATTTGAGCTCCGATGGATGTTCGTTGTAATGGTAATGCGTTCAGCAGGTATGCACTTCTGGCCCACAATTGGAAATTTGCCACCGGCCTCTGTCATGCGGTAGATGCGTAAGAGCACAGTACAAAGCGAAAATGAGCAGAGGCAAGACTTGGCAACCCAGATTAGCCTTTGACTGGAAAACGCAGCTCATCGGCGTTGCCAGTACTGTGGGTGCAAGCTGTGGGCAAAAGGAGCATTCGAGGTAACCATATGATAAAGCCGGGACGGCCGCTGAGCAGTGATCCACAGTGACTACAGAGTGTGGATCCAGCTCACCAGGTGCGGCCACAAAGTGGCCACCATCTGTGGGACCGCATCAGCCAGATGCTAAGTCAGCGTGTCATTGGAATCAGTGTACAGACCAGCCGTGTGGCTGGTCCCACAGCGTCCAGTCGCAACAATGGCATCCTTCCTACAAGGTGGCAACCGGAGTTCGAAAGCGGAGCCCCAGGTTGGAACCGCTTCATCCGGATCTCCGCACACTGACAAGTGCAGACTCGCTCAGTAGTACTGGAACTACAAGTGGCACACCTCCGTCATGCCCGCCGAAGACAGCGACCTGCACGGTATAGGCGACGTCTCAGAGCTGCCGGGCGGCTTTCCACCGACAAAGCAGTGCCTGGCATTCAGTCACGAAGAAGCACAGCAGCTTGCCAGAGAGCTGGAACCGAAGGTAAAAGCGCTGCTCACTGGTGATACAGATGCGTTCGAAGAGCTCTACTACGAAGATGGCTTCTTCCGCGACTTGGTGGCGCTCACTTGGACTTTTCGGACCTTTCATTTGAAAGCGTGAGTGCCGGACTCACCTGCCTGTGACAGTGTGTGCTCACGCTCAATCATTTGGACCGTTACTATGTAGCACAATACGAGAACGCCTGCCACCGCTGCTTTCTCGTGCCGGCATATCAGACGTTGCCCTCATTCCACAGCAAGTGCAAGTCATTGATCTACCGCAAGATTCCTCGCTTCTCCGCCTAGGCTTCTCCTTCAGGACGACAAATCCACCCGCTAGCTGTCACGCGGCTCTCAAGTTCATACGGCTCAAAGACGGCAGCATCAAGCTGTTCACAACCAGCACGTCGCTGCAGGAATTGGACGCCGCGCCGTGGGGAAAGCCACAAAGAGAGCGCAAAGTACCGAAGGACCTGCCGAAACGGTGTGACATTGTCGTTGTGGGAGCAGGGTGAGTGTACGAACGAATGCGATGTCAAGCACCAGGCTGATTATGACCTCGTGCACCCGCAGACACGCTGGCTTGAGCATATCTTCGTATCTTCAGGCCCTCAATCTCGACTTTGTTACCCTTGATCGCGAAGAGCAAGTCGGCGACGCTTGGGCGAAACGGTACGACAGTGCAACGCTTCACACGACCAAGATCTTCTCGGGTCTGCCGTACAAACCCTTTCCCTCCGACTATCCGCAATTCGTGCCTGCAAAGCTCATTGCGCGCTACTACCGTGACTACGTACATGACCTCAACTTGCCAGTATATCAGAATACCACGGTGAACAAGGCAGAATGGGACGAGGAAAAGAAAGAATGGACCATTCAAACTAACAATGGTCAACTTGTATCGCGGGCGATCATCTTCGCAAATGGCATCGGGGGTCGATTTCCAAACATGCCAGCATATCCGGGCATGGACTCTTTCAAAGGTCCATCAATGCACAGTATCCAATACACCAATCCTGGCGAGTGGAAAGGTAAAAAGATAGCCGTCGTAGGCGCATCCACAACCGGCCTCGATGTAGCGTGGGATTGCTCTCGCGCCGGACTAGACGTGACCGTAGTGCAACGTGGCCCGACTCGCATATACGCGCCACACCACGTTGAGACGCTGCAAATGCGGATCTGGAACGAGGAGAACGGAGCAGAGCTCGGCGACACCATATCCACTGAAGATCCAGTCGCTTTAGGGGCAACGCTGTCGGCGCTCAGCATGAAGATGAGTAAAGACGCATATGATCCGAGGTATTATGAGAATTTGGAAAAGGCCGGCTTCTTGGCGCGGCATGACGGGCCTGTCCAGAATCAGATCTTCTGCCACGGTGGAAAGCGTGAGTTCCTGCGCTTATTGCCATCGTGCAAGGGGCCGACCACTGACGACACCTTGTAGACTATCCTGATATCGGAGCAGGTCATGCCATAGGAGCAGGCGAGATCAAGATCAAGTCAGGGACCAAGATTTCGCGAGTTGTGCCAAGCGGGCTAGACTTTGAAGACGGCAGCCATCTCGACGCAGATGTGATTTGCTGGTGCACTGGCTTTGCAAAAGACACGCGAAAAGTCATTGCTGGCATCATCGGAAAAGAAATCAAGCTTGAGCCGATATGGAACTTGGACGCTGAAGGAGAGATTAGAGGCGTGTACCGCCCGACCGGACATGATGGGATTTGGTTCACTGGCGGAGAGCTCCAGGTGATGAGGTACTATGGCAAATTTATGGCTGCTCAGATTGCTGCTGTGTTAGCTGGAGTACGGCCAGAGCCAGTACGGACGTAATTGAAGATGGCTTGGAAGTGTATTCCGAAATTATTCTTCACGTCATTAGACTAGCCGGCCTAGCGATGTGATCCTGCTTCTCAACGCTTGCGCGTGCTTTCGCTCTGCTCTCCTTCGCCCTCGCACGAGATAGATGTCAAGGCCCGCCATTCCCCACTGTAGCTCGCCTTCCATAGCCGGACCACGCCATCGCAGCCTGCTGTGCTAAGGACGGTGCCGGTGATGTTCCACTCAACTTTGCCAACACCTCCGCTGCTCCCGTCGACGTGATCCTCTATCTGCGCCGCAAGCGTTGCTTCCCAATGCCCGCCTGCATCGTTTGAGGGCGTGACTTTCCAGATCCGCACAACGCCGTCTCGGCTGCCGCTTGCGATGAGATGGTAAGACCGTCCACTTGATGGCGCCCATGCTATTGTTGCGATTGGCGAGGCGGATGAGTTATTTGGAGGCTGGAGAACGATGACTTGGGACCAGTAAGATGGCGGCGCAAAGTGCATAATCTGTGCGGAGAAAGAGAGGCTTTCAGTATATGCTGCGTGAACAGGTCCGAAGTCAGAGCTGCTCACCCTGACAATGCCCTCTCGACCTGCCGACACCGCAAGACACTCTCCCCACCACGCTTCTTGACAGTAGGCAACCGCCCATGCGCCTGAGCTCTCGATGCGGCCTATGTTCCTTGCGCTCGATGAGGAAGAGGTAGAGACTGCGCCGAGCGATGCAGAGCTCGGCCCAGACGGACCGAGAGAAGCTTTTGAGCCTGGAGTACTGTTATCGTCAAACCCTTTGATGAGCTGTGTTTGCTGCGAGTGGTGAGAAGAATGGATGTGTGTGCCTTGGGTAGATGGAGAATAGTAGGCGTTGGGAAGGGTGAGAAGGTCGATGTCTTCGAGCAGGGACCAGCTTGCGAGACCAGCAGAGGAAGGATCCAGACATTCGTAGACGCGGAGGTGCGAATCTGCAGCGATGGAGGCCTGTCAATGCAAGCAATGGCACGCTTCAGCATTGTAGTTCGCCACGCGCAAAGACCAGATCCAGCATAGACAGGGACAGACGCACCAGCTTCATGCCGAACTCTGATGGCGCGAATGCAACATCTCGCAAGCTGCCTCTTGCTTCTACAAGTGTCGCTCGTGGCAGCAGCTCGAGCTTTCCGCTGTGTGTGCCACTCTGCAGCCGCGTTTCTGGAAGCGTGCAAGCCGGTCAGCCAGCAGCACGGGTACAAGCATGTCAGATGGATCAACGCCCACCCCAAACATTCACCACGCTCCCTGCTATGCTGACGAGCACGCTCGTGCCGTACTCTCGCGGGCCCCAGATGGCGCGCCAGACAGGCCCTTCGTTTGCTTTGCACGACCCGACCTCGACCCACTCGTCGGTTGCCTCGCTGTCCTCGTCCTCGCCGTCATCGTCTCCGTCTGCTGTCATGGCGCCGTGCCCATTCGCGCCGCTTCCTGCTGCCCGCTTCCCGCCTGCAGAGCTCGACGTCGAGGCCACCGCTGTCCGGGCATGAATGCGGATCCAGCCGTCGAGCGAGGTGCTTGCGAGCAACGACGGCGATGACGATGAGAAGGCGAGATACGTGATCAGGTCGGCGTGCGACGTCGAGAGCGCCTGCGCGGACCCAGAGTCGCCCATGCTGGCTGGCTTTTTTGGATGGGTGAAGCAGAGGCAACCAGGTGGGATCTTGCAACCAGCGAAGATGAAGAAAGCGGCCAGGAATCTCATCGCAATGCAAGACTGGATCACTCATCATTATCTTCCTTGTTTGCGTTGTCCCTCGCTCCTGCTACGGCTCACTGATTACTCCATACGAAGTTCTGCGGTCAAGTCCTCCAGGCCAGCCGAGGCTTTCCTGCCTACCATAGTGTCGCGACCTACTCGCAGCCGTTAAGGGTGCGTAAATCCATTCTCTGCACGACTGAATGCCTACTGAGGCCCTTTGTCATTAACACTTCAGCGTAGCTGCGTTTTCTTAGACATGTGGACAGCTCTACTAACGACTTTGCCAAATCTCGTCTGCTGTTCAGCATAGACTGAGCAAGGCTTCGTATGCTACTACATCTCAACCGCTGCGTCTCTCCTTCCACATTTCCTCTACATGCTTGCCGGCTCTCTGTTCCGGCATGGCACTTCCCTTCCTTCACTCTCTTCACTTCACAACTTCGTTCTTCCCTGCGCAGACTTCAATGCTTCCACCGGATCGTCTATTCATAGCTTTCTGGAAGACTGCTGAATAAAGTCCAAGATCTGGAAGACCTGCAAGAAATGGAAGACCTACTTTGCCGCAGCTATAAAAGGAGGGCAAGATGCTTCTTTGCTTCTTGATTGTTCTACCACAACTAACGATTAAGAAATCCATCCCCGGGTGCGTTTGAGGCCCGCGATACATGCAAGGTCCGATACTCTGGTGTCATTTCAGCAAGTCCGGACTACGCGGTGGATAAGCAATGAAGTGCCCGCGGGTCCTCCTTTGCAGACCAGCATGACGAAGCTGCCCAAGGCCGAGATCAAGTCACGGCTGAATCGTATTTCAGGCTTCCTGTGCGGCACATCGTCATGGAAAAATGGAGCCCGGCGACGGTCAGTAGTATGGCTTCCGTAAACCCGAATCAAGCCATATCCCTTCTTGCGCCTGAGCAAGCGCTGCAGACCGGCCAAGGTCACCAGTCGCAAGGCTCCGGGGACATTTTGGCCCAGGCGGCTGGGATTGCACAATCAAGGAACGTCTTGTTGCCGACCTCAAGTAGGTTGCCAATCCAGCAGCTTAAAGGCTAGACGGCCGCGAGTTGTCGAGCCCCGGCTGACCGATCCTTGCCAGTTTGGGAACAGACCGCGAGAACACTTTCGGAAGCTATCAGCCATCGTAAGCGCCGCACGAGGAACAGTCGGAGCCGAACAGGATCGCTTCGCCGACTTCGTGTGCCCACCAATGCTGTTTGCCCAGCGAATGCAGCAAGAGCTGGAATTGACGGGCTTGTGCCGATGGGGAAAAGACTCCGACAAGTCGTTGCTGATCACGACATCCCAGCCCTCGCGTTCACTGGCTCGATGACTGCCGAAGACATGCAGCCAAGTCTACTGCCTTGACAACGAAGCATCACCGCATCATCGCTGCACTGCTGGCAGGCCACGACTACTCTGGGCGCGGGCTCAGGGGCGTGGGCCTGCAATCTCTACACGTCGCCAAGCTCATAAGACCTGTAAGTATGAAGATGCTGTGGATTGCTCACATTCAGCTGACCGGTTGCGTGACTGATCATCAAGGCAATGAGAAGAGGTCATGCGACAGCACGCGTCGGGTGAAGCGCCTCGACCATCAGTCTGTTACAAAACAGACGGTCAGCTCTCTAGACAGTCCTCTTACATGGTCCTGTCAGGCACCGTCAAGAGTGTGCAGCGCGGTGTCGTCCTCGTGATGCAGCGTCTGTGGGCAGTGGCGCGGACTGTGATGCCAGTTGGCTCGGCCCATGCTCTATGGCAAAAGGCACAGGGGGAGGACCTCGATGTGAGTGGGCAAGTGCCATTCTTCGCTTCGCTCCCTTCCTCAGGCAAGGTCCGGCAGAACTTGGGGACAAGAAGGAGTGGACAGTGACGAGCGGACAACTGGTTTTGAGTGCAAGGCGGTTTCAAGCTGCTATTTTCCAAAGACCATATCAGTCGTCTGAAAAAGATCACTTGACCTGGTGGAGGTCCTCAGACTCTGGCCAAGACTTTCGAGGCAATGAAGGCGGAAAGGCTCCATGATGGCAGAGACTCGCAGCGCGTCTGTGCAAGACAATGAGCGAAGAAGGCACAGAACCCCTGCAATTGGTGATCGGCCACGCAATCAAAGTCCTCCATACGCTGCATCACGACCATCTCAGCAAGGACGAGGAGGAAAGCATGCGCAAGGCGTGGGACAAGCGCCGCGCCAAGGCAGCGGAGGGAACAGCAGTAGCTTCCACTATCGCGAGCACGAATCCGTTCAGCCTTCTCGCTCAAGAGCGTCGCCATATTCTACTCGACGACAAGTTCACAGTCGAGGGAAACAACCGGAGCAAGCATGCACAGAGACCGGCCAAGGGGATGTTTCCTCTGGCGCAAACACATGCGAAGCAAAGAGCACATAGTCGCAACGTTGCTCGTTGTCCCGATCTGTTTTACCAGCACAAGCTCCAACCTGCACGTCAATGGAGTCCAGAGGAACTCGTCATCTCCACGTCGCGCCTTGGGTCGAGCGATGGCTTCCAAGGCCGAGACTGGCGGCACTGGCAATCTATTGTCTGCACAGATTCCCCGAATCGCCGATCTGTCGTCTGATGGCAATGCTTGTCCTTTGGCAAGCTCTTCTTCATCCCCCGCCTCTTCCTCTCGCCGCCATTCCACTTCACTGTCCTCTACATTCGACTTGTCTTCGTCGAAGTCGGCGCGGCGGACCTCTGGACTCAGTCACTCGGCTGGTCTCGACTTTGAGACTCCAGACACCTCTTATGCTGGAGACACGGACATGTGCGGCGAATCTTCGAATGCACGCCCCAACGCTCGACTCGATATTCAGCCGCTTGTGTCCAAAAGCCAGCGCGTGCGGCTGTACCGCCTGCACATAGCCCGTAAGCGCAAACTTCTGAACACGGGAAAGGTATGTATGAGCACTGCGGTCGTTTGCGGCCTGCCAAACGTGTCCGAGTCGACGAAGGTGCTTTGCAGAATCCTGCTGTTTGCAGAATCCTGCTGCGTATGACGAAGACTAGGACATAGCGCTTGTTCCGACTCCCACTTCTACGACTACAAGACCTGGCTCCAACCGACGTACAGATCCAGAGACATCGCTTGATGCAGGGAGCAGGGACATGTACCAAGTCAGGAACAGAGACGCAGAACACAGAGCTCGCAAGGCGGATCGCAAGGACGAGCCCAGCATTAGCAGCAAGCGCAAGAAATCGTCCACATCCACTGCGGCCGGACAAACGTCCAAAAAAAAGCAAAGACATCAAAGACAAAGACAAGCCCAAAAAGCGTAAAGAGCAGATGGCAGCCAAGTCAAGCGAGCTACTTGAAACGCGTAGGCATTGCCGCTGGCTGTCCAGTGCTATACGTGATGTCCATCCAGCGGGCGACGGTCTTCCTCCTCTAACTTGCTTTGTAACGTTTTCAGGTCCAGCGCCTGCGTCATCATCGGACCCGGAATGGTGTGTCGACTTTTGCATGGTTTTGCGTAGTGACGACTTCTACGCTACTGGTTTGGCTGACCATTGTGCCTTCTTTCTGCCTGCGAATCGCTACAATTTCCGTTTCTCGCAAATGAAGTAGTGCGAAATGCTATCGTGGATGCTCATGACGCGGACCTCATCGGTGGGATGGTCATTGACGAGGTCCAACTCGTCGAGCAGCATTTATGCACGGTTGTTGGGTAGACCACTACCCAAATTGCCGCCAAGCGAGTACAACTAAGAAACTGCATCTCTCGATGAACAACAGAACGATGACATGAAGGAGCACGCGAATCTCGCGGGTACAGAGATCGACTTCAGACCCAACAACGGAAGTGGCACATATACCCTGCTGTGCATGCAGTTGCATGCCAATTTGGGCAAGTGTTTCATGATCTCTGGCGTCAGACATGATTTTCAGATTGATATTTCTGCGCGCAAGACCACAAAGACGAAGAGACCACTCTCCCAAAAGGCTATTGACCACAAGAAAAGAAAGAAAACGGTATGCAGAAATGCTCGTAAAAAGAATGGCTAAAAGACTTTAAATCGATTGGGACACAATTATGCGGTACGTGTATGCGATGGGAAACGAGAGAAAAAGGAGTCCGGGAAAGTGTCCACGTGGTGATGGTGTAAGTTTAAGAAAGACAAGTTCTTTGACTGAAGAAGGTAATGGACGTGTGACGAGAGGATCATTCGTGGTGTACTTCTGGTCTCTTGCGTTCTGCGATGCTGCATGACCGGAAATCAAAAGAATTCAGCAGTGCAGGACACATTCAATGCGAATGAAAGTTCAACCCACCTCTTCACACTTGTGCCCTCTTCTGCAAGCTCATGCTTGATCAACTCGCTTGCCTCGATACCCGCGTCTTCCTCATCGCTCTCCCTGCCTCCATATCTCGGTCGCTCCCGTCCAGCGCCATGATGGTCTCCCTCACTCCCACTGCTATCTCCAAAAGCCATTGGGGTCGTCGTGCCTTCTGCTTTTGGAGTGGAACGCGTGCTGCCCGATTCGCTCGAGCTGCTTACACGACGTCGTTCAACAGGTTCCGGTCTTCGCAAGATATTACGATATGCTTCGGCTATTATGCTAGCGTCATTGGGACCAATTGCACTTCCTGCTAATGAACGCTGGCTAGGCTTGTTGGCTACCACGCTTCCGGAACGCCCTACTCGCCCGCTTGAAGTTGCTGCGGCTCCTCCTGCTGGCATGGCAGTGACAGGGGAAGAGCCAGATTCGGCCGTCCCGTATGGCGAATCTGTGCGGTCCGTGTCTCGCCGCTCCAAGCGGCCAGTGCTAGTAACAGGTGAAGTCGAGCGTCTCCCTCCTAGAATCAAGCCTGCAAGTCCGCCGGCCCCTGCGCCTGCGAGTGCTCGACCACCAGCTCCTCCGCCAGCTGAAGGAGGGCTGCTCGCCATACTGCTGCGTGCAGTATGCTGACCGTCTGAAAACGTGCCAGAAGATACAGGACGGTCTCGTTCTGACATTGGCGGCGACCGAGCAGTTGCCCCTGCTCCAGCAGCGGCAGCGAGGCCAGTCGCGCTATTATCAGAGACAGTAGTGCGTCCAGATTCTCCTGCTATCGAATATCTTCCATCTCGTTTGCGACGCTGTACGCGGCGGAGACAGAACCAAACGCCAATCAAAGCAGCTATGAGTAGCAGTGCACCGAAGATGGAAAGCAACGCAATAGCCCATCTAGGCATTGAATTTCCTCCATTGTTTTGATTTTGCAACGAAGAAGGTCCCCGAGTCCTTGTGACTGATGAAACTGCACTGCTTTCTGTCGAGGCGATTCGAGAAGCTGAATCTTCGAGTGCAGAGAGGGATGATAAGAGTGATGAAGGAATTGAAGAGCCTTCTGCGCTTAGGCTTGCGATTACGGATTCGAGAGACGCTTCGGCGCTGCTTATTGACGCAGCGGCGGATGCTAGGCCTGCGATGTTGGTGATTGTAGAAAGATCGCCAGTGAGGCTTACTGGGACGGTGCCAATGTCCGTAGGCGTAGGCGCTGGTGTAGGCTGTGCTCCAGGAACGACAACAGGAACAGTCTGTCCATCTGCATCGGTCGTGAACGCAGTTGCGGTAGCCGCCGCTGCCGCCGCCGCCAAGGCTGATGAGGACGAGGCAGCCGCTAGTTGAGCTGCCAATGTCGCTGGCGGGGCTGTTTGGAGCGCTCGAAAGGTAGCTTGATGGGGCACGCCGGCGTATGGATCTGCACCTCGAGTAGCGACGACGAAATAATAGGAGTGAGTCAAGGTTTGCCCGTCTGTCCACTCTGTTTGTATTGGCATCCAAGAATCATCGACTCTGCAATTGTCGAACAAGAAGGTGCATGCAGGGTTTCAAGACGATATAGGGAAAAAGGGTTTGTACAGAGATGCAGCGTCAATTAATCGAGAGGATACAGGCGAAGCGACTCCGCGATGTGAGAATGCACGCACTGGTAGCCTATTGACCCCCGAGAGGTACTGACATTCCGCCATGTCGCTAACTCTCGCTCTGGTCCAGCCGAGTAGAGAAGGATGTCGACATATCCTGCGAATCATTCCAAAGAGTTGAAAAAGGTCAGGTCTTGATAGTAGGAGATCTGCAAGTCGCGACAATGCAGCCACGCTCACCTGCTCCGATGAAGACGGGATAATTCGTGTTCCTGCCCACCGAGCAAGTGCAGAACGCGCCATGGGTGGAGATGGAGCAGACATGAGAAGGGTGGGCAAACGGAGAAGGAGGGAAGAATGCAAGCGCAAATGATCAGCATTCCTCAACTACTTATCTCGGCAATGCCCTTCCCGGACAAGTGAGATCTTTCTACGTCACGTGTAAATTTCCTTTGCCACGCGCGTTCGAGTCCGCGTAACACGCAGGTTGCTCGGACAATGCAGCAATGCAACTCACCATATGACCTTTGACCAGCTGTTTTGGAGGAGGACAGTGTCTCTGCGTGGGTAGCAGGCCCACACTGCGTTGCCTACGTCGTTGCAGGCGGGGTCTGGGTGAAATATCCAGGAATCACGTGTGTTGTTGTGTGTGCATGGGCGTGGCAATGTGTCGAGATTTGCAAGTATCCGATAATCAGCAGTTGTCTGTAAGTTGTATAGCGTGTGTTTGTTGTGCTTACACCCCTCTGCGACGTTGCCCACTCCTGCGCCCTGTCTCTTGCCGAGTTGCTGCTGCTGCTGCTGCTCGAGCTGTAGCTGTACGAGTCTGCGCGGATGGGCCTCGTCGAGGGCGACGGCGAGGTCGAGCGAGGGTACGGTGATGCACAGCGGGGGCGTGTCGATGGATCCATACTCCATGTGCATTGGAGACGGTGACGATGACGCTGCTCTGCACCTGCTCTGCGTCCCTCGCGTCTGCTGCCTTGCACGTGCTGGTGCTGGGTGAATCTCGGACAGCGTGTCCAACTCGCCCTGCCCGTCGACCATGACTGAAGAGCGGTGTGTGTCGCCGATCCAGTGTACTCTGGTATACCCTCTGTAGCTGACCTCCTGCCCTTGCTGTAATTCTATCTCTCCCCTCCAGTTCTGCATGCACACGGGCACTGTGCGCGCACCTGTGGCTATTGAGCCATTGACGGAGAACCAGGCTTGTAACGAGTGTGCGGGGTGATACTCTGTTCAATGGCAGGTGTGAGCACTGCGCGTGTGCTTAAGTCGACGCTGTTGTTGCTTTCCACTCCGTCGCCGTCAAAGGGAGGCCTGCCCGCTTGGACTCGCCACGACGTCGTACAAGGCAGCTTCAAGCTTGGAAGTGCTCATACTCGGACAATGGAGTGAAGCAGCGAAAAAGCAGGCTATACACCGTTCCATCACATCATAAAGCATCCCATAACAGACATGGGCGGTGGACCCGCGTCATCGACAGCGACTTCTAGAGGCGCCGACGTGGAGCAGCAGCAGGACAACGACCACGACCACGACGACCTTGCCATCCATTCGAGCGAGTCAGACCCAGACACTGTGCTTGTGGAACGTAGAAACATGACCTCACCAACGACCAGCACCCCGCCGCCCTTGCTCGTCTACTCAAAGTCGCACGTCGCCATCCACCCGTCGTCATACTCGAGGGACAATGTCAGCGGATGGGTGGCCATCACAAAGAGGGGAAAGAGCAGCGATGGAGGGAGTTCTAGAGTGAAGAGAGAGTACCTGCTCAGCTGGATACCCGAGAATATGCTCAGGGCAGAGGACAGGGAGACGTTTGTCAGGGTGGAAGTGGGCAGTGACGGACAGCTGGAGATGGGCGATGAGGAGCAGGGTGAGCAGAGCGACCGAGTGCAGTGCGAAGCGGCTACTGTTACGTGCGCAGACTCATATTGAATCCTGTCTTCTAAGCTCTCTCCTCGTCTTTGTCATTCACCCCCCTCTCCGCAAGCTACAGCACTCACGCCTGGTCAATCCCGCTCTCCTCAATCTACAGCATCAGCGTGACGCCGCCGACGCTTTCCAACTGGTACGGAAGCTTGCAGATCCATCTGTCTGAAGACTTCCTTCAATCCAGCAGCGATGAGAATGGCCAAGTGCGAAACTTGCCTGGCTTGCCTCTGTACTTCCACGACGATGAGAGCCCAAGCACGATGCTCATGATGGACCGCAGATCTCAGGCGATGCGCGACGCTCATTCTAGATCTGGTGATTCATCACATGCCTCTTCCACCAAACACTTTCCTTCGTCTTGGGGTGGTGAGGATCTCTTGCTCGCACTCAAGAAATACGCCAACGTAGTAAAGAGCTCCGCAACGCCACATCTCTACCTCGTCAATCCGAGCCAGGTAGATCTCGAAGCTCACTCTGTCCCGCTCTACGAAGATGAGCTCCTCGCTTCATCAGGTCCCAATGCGCTGCTCGCACATCGGAATCGAGGGAACAGCGCTTCTACAACCGGCAATGCTGCCAACACAAACGGCCGCACCTCTATCCTGCACCAATCCCTATCGCCTCAAGCAAGCACCGCAAATTCCGAAGCTCTACCCACACTTGACAATCTCACATTCAACGTTTTATCCTCCTTCTCTCGCCTTACGAACCGGGCCAAAGCTTCCGCACACCAAATAGCACATCCGATCCTCTCGCACCCTCTCTCGAAACCAATCCTCAAACACTTGCCTCCGCCTGTACAGAGCTTGGCGAAAGCTGATGCGCCGGAATACAGCAAATGGGCCGAAAGAGCGGGTGTAGGGTCCTATGATGCAGCGAGGGTCTATCTCGCTAGATGGGCGCGCACAGTCGCGGAAGAAGGGGAGAGGGCTAGGAAATCTGAACTCAGGTTCTCGAGCACCAGCGGCTTGTCTGCGCTTACCGATGACGACGATCCGTCAGCCTCTGGAAGTGGGACCATGGGAGGGCCAGACGAGCTTGGCGGGCCATTCCAAGTCCTAGCAAGCACGTACCGCATCCCACGGCCTCGCAGCACTCGAGTACAAGGCTGTCAACCGATCGTCGAATCCGAATGGAGTGCTTGGTTCAACAACGCATCCGACGGCAAGCTCATGCTTTCTGAACAAGAAGCGCGCAAACGTATTTTTCAGCGTGGACTCGTAGAAGGTGCTCGGAGACGGGCTTGGCCTTTCTTGCTAGGTGTTTATCCGTGGGACTCGACTGCAAAACAACGAGAGGAGATTTACAAGGATAAAAAGAGCGAGTATGAGCGATTGAAGGGCAAGTGGTTTGGAGTCAAGGAAGTCACGAGCTCGGAGCAATTTGTCGAGGAACATCATCGAATACGTAAGTGCTGCCTTGCCTCTTTTCAGGCTACTTGTTTGCCGGGAAGCGTCAATGGCTGACTGACGTTCCTGTCGCTTGTGTTGGATTTAGGCATCGACTGCCTCCGCACCGACCGGACGCAGCCCATGTTCTCCTCCGATGCCTCTGCCCCCATCTCTGGGGATCGCAATCTCAGCGAGCTGTACAGCGCACAAATGGCCGCCTCTATGATCGATACGTCCGCGCGTGGAGGAAGTGACAGCGGCGGTCATCCACCTGGAAATTATCACACTCACAAGCTCATGGAGATTTTGTTGACGTACAACGTGTGGGAGACGGAGCTTGGATACGTTCAAGGGATGAGCGACCTCGCGAGCCCGCTTTATATCGTCCTTGAAGGGGATGAGACGCTTGTCTTTTGGACGTTCGTCAATCTCATGGAAGAGAGAATGGTGAGTTGGCCCTTATATATACTTTCTGTTCGTAAACTCTTGTTTGCCAGTAGTACTGAAACACGTCGTATTGGCATCTTCCTCTTGCGCTAGAAACCCAACTTTTACCGCGATCAATCGGGAATGAAAGCCCAACTCTCGAGCCTGCAAGAATTGATAGCGCTCATGGATCCCCAGCTCTACGCGCATCTAGACAAGACCGACTCTTTAAACCTCTTCTTCTGTTTTCGATGGATCTTGATTGCTTTCAAACGCGAATTCAAACTTTCGGATTGCCTTTCCATCTGGGAGGCGATCTGGTCTGCGCCGTGCACGAAATCATTCCATCTTTTCATCGCGTTTAGTATTCTGGAGATGCATCGTGGTATCATCATGCGATACTTGACGACGTTTGATGAAGGTGAGTCCTGCTGTCAAGCGGTTCTTCTGAGCTGGCTGGAGGACCTGGTCACTGATGCACGTGAGCTTTTCTTTCATCTTGCATTTTTCTCGGTATCGACCGGGAACCGCCCTTCTTTCTTTTCTAAACACCGCCCTCAAAAGTGCTGAAGTATATAGTAGATCTTTCTGGCACGCTGGAACCCCAGCCGATACTGGATCAAGCCGAAATTCTGTATCTTGGCTTCCGGAAGCTGGTCGAGGCGACTGATCGGCGCAAGGCAGAGCGTGCCTCTGCAGCAGCCGCCCACGGGGCAGCAGAGGATGGCACTGCCACACTCAGGCGAAGGCCAAATGTACAAGATCGACCATCAAGCTCGTCTGCTTCGTCTGTCGCGTCTGGGTCAAGCGCCACTCTGGTCGCGCGGGAGAAGACCAAAGACAAGGACAAGGAGAAAGACCCGCTTATTCGACTGGTCAATGATGAAGCCGAAGCAGAGGCTAGGGTGCCTGATATCAATCTGAGCGACGAGCTGCGAGCTCTGGCTGTTTGATGGGATCTCTCTGTATCTTGTTTGACGAATGACCGTACTTTCGCTGTAGCATATTGAGTAGCGATGAAGGCCTAAGACTGGTCATGGGGGAGGTTTCAATAGTTATTCATGTTAGTACAATGCCCTGCAATACACGTTTGCCCTGCTTGGCTCATGCTACTGTTCTCTTGCGCCACACTTCCCTGTGCTCGACGCCGTCAGAGCCAGAGCACGCTTTTTTCGCCAGTGACCAGCAAGCAGGACGCACGACCAACGATGGACCCGTCGACGCTGGTTGCGTGCTTCGACGCGAGCTTCTCGCCCAATGCGAACACGCGCATTGCCAGCGAGCTCGAGCTGCGCAAGGTGTGTCTGGTCGTCGTTTGTCTTCCATCATGGTCAAAAGTCACATGCTGAAAATGATGGTACCACACATCCATGAATGAGGACAGCTCGAGCGGCTCGAAGGGATGCCATCGACCGTCCTCCAGATCATCAGCCAGGAGTCGTCCTCGCCGCCCGTCCGCCAGGCTGCAGCCGTCTACCTGAAGAACCGCGTCGCGCGCTCGTGGTCTGCAGCACATCCCAGCGAGGCCAGCACGAGCGGGACGAGCGGGAGGAGCAATGCTGCATCCACGTCTGCAAATAATGACCAACAACAACAACAGCCCTTACCGCCCAACGTCGTGCCCATCGCGCCCTCGGACAAGGCGACCATCAAGCACAACATCCTGCGCGTCCTCGTAGAGGTCCCTCAGCAGAATATCAAAGTACAGCTCAAGACATGCTTGCATACCATCATTGCAGAGGACTTTCCGGAGAATTGGGACGCACTCATGCCAATGACCATGCAGTGCATCCAGTCTGGCCAGGAGAATCACATCCAGGGTGGTCTGCTGGCGTTGATCGAGGTCTTGAAGATCTATAGGTGCGTCTTTTAAGAACCTACTAGTCTTGCATAATGCTGCTTTGTGACACGCCTGACATACCGCCTTGCCTACTCGCGTTCTTGTTTATGCACCCAGATACCGACGGCACGACAGAGAGATCCCAGACAGGATCTGCGAACAAGTGATGCCCATCCTCGTGACTCTAGGGCAGAACCTGCTCGCGTCGCACCCCGCCCCAGCAGCTCCCGAGTCACTAGGCCACATACTCCATCTCATTTCAAAAGCATACAAGATTTCCCTCGTTTCGAATCTATCGCCTCATCAAGCAAGCCAGGAATCTATAGTCCAGTGGGGCACCTTTCTACTCCAGGTTGTCTGCCGCATCGTGCCAGAGGAGGCACAGCCGGACGACAAGGATGATAGAGAACGGTGGTCGTGGTGGAAAGCCAAGAAATGGGCACATCATGTGGTGCGTTTATCATGACGGCTGGCTGCAAATGCCTTGAATGTGGCAGGTCTGGCAGATACTGAGATGTGTTCCCGCTCACTCGCAGCTCAATCGCTTGTACAATACATACGGCTCGCCCTCGCAACTCCCAAGCAACCGAAAGCAATTCGCTGGCTTTGCCAAGAACTTCGAAGCGCACTTTGCGCCAGAGATCCTCAAGGCATACCTGCGGTAAGCTATTGTGGCAGGTAGACGACTTGGCCTTCCCTTCTGAGCTGATAAGTATGTCATTGTCAATCCCGCAGGTGCGTCGAGCAATACGTCAGCGGCCAAGTCTGGATGAGCAAGCGGTGTATACGTTTCGAAGTCGAGTTCTTCGAGGACTGGTGGGCCAAATTCCAATCCCGTCAGCAGGCGAAGACTTCAGCTAAATGCGCTCATCTTGCTCTTTTCTTGACAGTGTCAAACCAAAAGCCATGTGGCAGCTTATAAAACCACATCTCGACCTCTTGATATCTCGCTTCATTTTCCCTTGCCTCTGCTTGACGGATGATGAGCTTGAACAGTTCGACGATGACCCCGTAGAATACTGCAGAGCTCATTTTGGAGGTAATGTCGCCATGTATACCAGCCGAAAATGAGGTAACGCAACTAACACTACAACATGTGCGCTCATAGACTTCATCGAAGATTGGTTCTCATCACCTTTGACGGCCGCTATCAGCTTTATCCAAGTGCTGGTCAAGGCGAGAAAGCCGTCGACCTTTATGCCCATGCTCAATACCGTCAACAGCATTGTTGCGCAGTACGTTGTCGTGTTGGGTAGATCCAGCGGCATCCAGGCTAATAAGCAATGCCTTCGCAGATATCCTGCCGAGCGGACAGCTCGCGAAAAGGACGGTGCGCTGCGCATGTTGGCCAGCATAGCGCAAACAGTCGTGAAAACGGTGAGTTGCCATTACTCGAACGCGAGCGGACTCTCGTAGCTGAATGCATTGCTGTCAATCTGCAGAAGGGGATCGGCGACCAGATGCAAGAATTCTTCATCAATTACGTTTTCCCAGAATTCCGTAGTCCGCACGGCCACTTGCGAGTGCGTGCGCTGGAAATGGTTGAGAAATTTGAAGAAGTAGATATGGCGTGGCCGGATGCGACGAAATTGACAGAGTTGTTTGGCATGGTCATGGTGTGCATGACAGACGACGCTTTGCCCGTGCGTGTGCAAGCCGCATTGGCATTGCCAGAGCTGGTACGGTACGATGAAGGTGGGTTAAGCACAAGCACATGAGGATTGCCCGATGTAAGCTGAAAAATTATTCTTGGTGTTACTGCAGTCCGGGAGCGCCTGGGTCCGAATGTCGGAAGACTCATGCAAGAACTGCTCAAGATGTCAGAAGAGACGGACATTGATGCGCTTAGCAAACCTACGCGGGCTCTTGTCACGACCTTCCCAGACGAGCTTTTGCCCTTTGCGACAGACATTTCAGCTGCCATGGTGAGTGAACACCATTGCTGCCTTGGCGCCAATTTGGCTAATATTCAGACAACAGCGCGATTCATATCTACGGCTTTTGAGCGAGATTGTCGATACTCGCGCCAAGTTGGATCCTGGCGAGCTGCTGTCGGGCGATGTCGCCTCCTCTGGCCTCGCGGACGATACCGACGAAAAGACTATTGTAGCTATGAATGTCTTGCAGACGCTCGAGACGCTTCTGCGCTCCATTTCTACTGCCCCGCCTATTCTTGCACAAGTTGAGATCATCGTCTTGCCTATACTACGGGCGACTGTGGAGGCAGACTTTATCGGTAAGAGGACAGCTTATACCTGGTGTACGTGTTTCACATGCTGATCTGTGTGTCATCTCTTCGTGTGTTGCAGAGCTCTATGACGAACTATTCGAGTTGGCGCATTCCTTGACCTACTATCAGCAGGCCATTTCGCCGGGCATGTGGCAGTTCTTTGAGCAAATGATTGAGCTCGCAGTAGGCTCCGGAGTCGATTTCACCGAAGGTGAGAGGCGTACAATAAATATCACGGAACGACCATCTAATCTGAATGTTTATGAACTTCCCAGAAATGAACAATGTATTTGACAATTATGTCAGCTACGGAGGACAATATTTGGCTGGACATGAACAGTACAAGGAGATGCTCGTCAAGCTCTATGAAGAGCATATGAGTGCAGATCAGCTCGGTGCGCAAGATCGCGTGTCAGCCACAAAGCTGGCAGGGCAGACGTTGCTCTGCTTGCCGGGGTCGATGGATCAGCATTTGCATCGGTACATCAAGGTGGCGATGCAAATTATCGTTCGCAAGAACACGCAAGAAGAACCGGTCATCACGTCCGAGCTGCACGCAGTCTGTCTCGAGCTCGTCGTCACCGCACTGTACTACAACCCGCCTCTCACCCTGCAAATCCTCCAACAAGGCTCACATGTCGAGCCATTCTTCCAAGCGTGGTTCAGCAAGCTCGCTCACTTCACACGCGTGCACGATCGCAAGATCTGCATCTTGGCAATAACAAATCTGTTCAATGCTATCCCACAAGGCGTAGCTACCATTCAAGGGTTGCCGGAACAGCTGCTCCGAGCGGCGTTGACCATGTTTGATGGATTGCCTAAAGCGCTCGCGAGACGTAAAGAACTCGAGGATGAGTTTGGGAACGACGATGATGAGGACGAAGATGAGGATGACGAGGATGGAGATGATGATGATGAAGGGCGTGCGGATGAGGATGATGATGTCTACGATGAAGACAACGAATACCAAGAGCTGCTGGCAACGCGGCAGGTGGGCACTTCATCTCCTTACGATACAAAAATGTGTCAGTTGCGGTGCTTACGTCCTTCACACGTCTGCAGAAGGAGATCGATGGCATGATCGCAAAGTCAGCTGCCAACGGACAAGGTTCAGATGAGGACGATGAAGATGACGAGTATGAAGACGACGAGGGCGTCTTTGGCGCAGAACAGCTGTTTGAGACGCCACTCGACAAGCTGGACTCTTATATGCTGTTCAGTCAGATGTTCCAGGGTGAGCAAATGCTTCACTGATATATTCACTTTCCCGCTTGATATCTGACGCAATCTTCAATGCAGCCCTGCAACAAGGACACCCACAATTGATGCAGCAAGCTGCCGGGTCGCTCTCACAGGAAGAACAGCAGGCGCTGCACGATGTCTTTTCAAAGGCGCAAACAGGCGGAGAGGGACTCAAGTCATCGACGACGGCCTCTACTAGTGCCTGACTGAAGCAAGGGTCGCTATCAAGGCCCCGAGACTGCATTCAAAGCGCCCAAGCGTCATCTCGCTCTTGATGTGGCGAACATTGCCGAGCTATATACAGCTTGATGGACTTTCGTTTTTGCATTTATCGAAGGCTATATTGTATTGTAGACCACCGCCGTATCGCGCATTTCTCGGTCCCAGTAATCTCCGAGGAACTTGTGCATACTGACTGCATGGCTCGTTTGCCACCGTTGATGACGGCTCTTCACGTGAGATTCAGCGTATCGCCTTGAACTTGCATCAAACACACCAGACAGAAGACTTGAGCAGCATGGCGGGCGTACCACCACCACCGCGGCACGTACAGCTGCGTACGGCCACGCGCGGCAGTCCGGACAGAGGGTGGGCAGGGCACAATGGCCTTCAAGACGCACATTGCTGACATGGATGAATGCAGCACCGGCAGCCGGACAATGACCATTGAGCACGACGACGATGACGAGCACGGCCAAGGAACGAGTGGACGTGCGCAACCTGCAAATGGATTTGACGATGGGGTTCTCAGACTGCGCGCTGGACCGACGCACGGCAATAGAGTGAGCTGGGAGGAAGGGACAGTAGACAATGAGTTTCTGAACCGCAAGAAGAGCAAGAGTGGGTCGACCCGAACACTATGATCTGTATCTGATACTGATGATGACTGTACCGCAGTCTGCTGCATCTACCACAAGCCAAAGACGAAGAACTTCGAGGATCCGTTTGCGGATTCCAGCAGCAGTAGTAGCAGCGAGAGCGACAGTGAAGGAGAAAGTGGCAGTGACTGCAGCTCGTGCGATGGAGATCCACAAGCGTCTACATCAGGACAAGCAGGGGAAGGCGTTCATGATGGAGCAACTGCACAGGACAAGCCTCGACACCGGCACAAGCACCGTCATCGCCATACAGACGGTTGTACAGGAGACCATGGCGAGAATGGACATGAGCACGAGCATGCAGAGAGACAGCCACCGCCGAATGCTTATGAACGGCAACCGCGGTATGGCAAGTTCAAAAAGTCAAAGTCGAAGAGCAAGAGCAAGAGCTCGACTGTCACGGTGACCGAGGAACCAAAGGGAGAGCCAGAGCCAGGAGCAGAGTAGCCAGTGAGATGATGTAGTGGTGTACAGTACACGTTTAGTGCCTGTCGTTGTAATAGCATGCTGTTCTGGATCATCGCCACTTTACGCGTTGTTGTCGCCGTCTTGCACGCGTCGAATCCATCTTTGCTTCTGCCGACTCGCTCGCTTGGACACTGCACAGCAAAGCACACAGCAGCCGTAGTAGCAGCAGCAGCAAGGACACGCTGCAATAGCCGTCCAGCATGTCCTCTGCGCTCACCGAGTTCAACGGCGTGTTCCAGGAGAATGGACTCGAGCCTGGCAAGCTGCGGTGAGCGATGATTTAGAGACTTGTAAAGAGCACAGGCAGCTCACAAGACATGCCATCGACAGCATGGCCGGCACAGGACTCGGCTGGAAGGGCGACTTCGAGGCCAAGGCTAACACCATCGGCGCTGCGGACCTCAAGTGGATGCAATGGATCCGCGTTGGACGGGGGTTTCAGCTTCGAATAGGCCTCAAGGGAGAGAAGCGCAGAGTCGCCTACGAAGGCTTTGAGCGCGAGGACCACGAGCGTTTGAAGAACGCCGTCAACAACTACTACAACATCACGCTCGAGGAGAAGGAGACGAGCGTCCGCGGCTGGAACTGGGGGCACGCGGACATTCAAGGCGACGACCTCGCGTTCCTCGTCGCGGGCAAGCCTGCGTTCACTGTGCCCATGAACACGGTGCACAACACGTCCATCAACAAAGCAGAAGTCGCGCTGGAGTTTAGGGACGAAAAGGTCCTCGCGGAAATAAAGAAGCTCGAGGCAGACAGGGACAATAAAGAAGCAAGACGAATGCGACGAGCGGCTCCAGATGAGATGGTAGAGATCAGATTCTACGTCCCTGGAACAGTAGGCGAGTCTCGGAGACGTGAAAAGCAGGCGAAAAAGGATGCTGCAGGAGCGAACGGAGCTGGAGCGAGCAAAGCCAAAAAGGAAGAAGACGCGGATGATGAAGACATGAAGGAGGGCGGTGGTCGAGGGTCAGAATCAGAGGCTGAAGACGAAGATGAGGATCAAGCGGCCGCAGAGACCTTCTTTGACACCATCAAGGAAAAGGCAGAGATTGGTCAAGTGCAAGGCGCGACTTTGGTGTCTTTCCCAGACATCTTGTGCACGACACCGAGGTGGGTGGCGGGGCATTTCACGGACGATACACGCCAGCAGATCTCTTGCAGTCGAGCATATAACTGACCATTGTGCTTGTCTCTGTGCTGCAGAGGACGATTCGACGTCGACATGTTCGAAGACTTCCTCCGCCTTCGCGGCAAGACCTACGACTACAAGATCATGTACGCATCCATCGTCAAGCTCTTCCTCCTCCCTCGGACAGACGACATCCACGTCCAATTCATCATCAACCTCGACCCACCCATCCGACAAGGCCAGACACGCTACCCATACCTCATCATGCAGTTTGCAAAAGAAGAAGAAATGGATGCAGAGATTCAGCTTGAAGAGGACGAGATCAAGGAGAAATACGCTGGCAAGCTTGAGAAGAAGTATGAAGCGCCCGCGTACGAGGTCGTTTCGTCCATTTTCAGAGCGTTGGCTGCAAAGAAGGTCACCACGCCGGGCACTTTCCAGAGGTGGGTAGCTCATTGAAGCAACGGCATGCGTGCTTACGCTGATTTTTTTGTTTTTTCCTTTCCGCACACAGCCACAACGGCCATTCTGCCGTCAAAGCCAACTTTGGTGCGATGGAAGGCCACCTCTTCTGCCTGGACAAGGCTCTCCTCTACATCAGCAAAAACCCGCTCTATGTGCCATACACCGACATTTCCGAAGTGCGGTTTGAGCGTGTCTCTGGCGCTCTCACCACCTCGGCACGGACGTTTGACATGGTCGTCCAGCTAAAAGGCCTACGCAACGAGCACACTTTCTCTGCCATCCCTCGAGAAGAACAGAATAGCATGGAAGACTACCTCAAGCGCGACAAGAAACTCAAAGTCAAGAATGCGATGGAAGAACAAGTCCAAGCCGTCAATTCGGCACTTGCGGAAGCACTCATGGACGAGGACAGCAGTGACGATGATGCACCGCGGAGAGGTGGAGATGACGATGACGACTCGGAAGTCGACGAGGACTTCAAAGCTGGGTCAGACGATGATGATGTTGCAGAAGAGTTTGACGAGGTGCGTGGGGTTTCCCAATCATGCAGCATGGCTCGTTTGCGTTGTCCACGCATTGACGCTTGTTCACATTGCAGAACTACTCTGGCAGCAGCTCAGACTCGGATGCGTCGTCCGGGGACGGCGGTGGAGACGACGATGATGAGGAGGACGATGCGATGGAGGAAGACGAGGCTCCGGCGAAAAAGGCTTCGAAGAGCAAGTCCAAAGGCAGCGATTCGGAGGCACCGCCGAAGAAGAAGCAGAAAAAGCAGAGCAAGGACTAGCTCGACGTGTTGTACTGCTTTTTTTGTGTGCTGCAAAAAGACGCTACGCTCGCCCGAACTATCACCAGCTGCTCCGAGCACGGGCTGCGCACAAATCATCCAGAAAAGAAAGAAAAAAACAAAGAAAAAAGGGGCGCTGCAATGGCCAGTTCATTTCAGATCATCCCATCTATTGAGCAACAATCTCCTTTCTGCTTTGCATTCCCTTTCTCCCCATGCAGTTCACCGCAACAAGCTACTGGAAATGCCTTTCGTCCTCCTGCCACGCCCAGAGCCCCAATGCAATGTAGCACGTCTACGTCATCTTTTCGGATTCGGATCTTCACAGTCCACTTCTTGTCGGTCTTTACCTCCCGCAGTAATTTCTGCATTGACCACATCACGCATGTGTGTCTTTCTGTTGGTATGCCTTGCTGCCAGACGGCTTACTCAGCCACGATGAAAGCGGGTGCTGGCATACCGGTGTTCCTTGCGACGGCAAGATCCTTGACTGACTGAGAAGCGCGGGCTCTGAGCTTCTTGAGTTCGGCTTCCGGCCTGTCCTGAAGGAAAGCCTCGAACCAGTGCGCCGCGCCTTCCATGCACAGACTGTAGCCCGAGAGATGCCACTGTCGCTGTTCTTCTTCGGCTTCTCTACTGTCCCAATGTTCCTTTTCGTCAGGTGGGCCCAGACCCTGCCGCTTTGCCAAGTACTTGAGTTCGCAGAACAGCTTCACGAACTGAAGAGAGCCATGTAAGTAATCTGCACAGACAAGCTCGACAACGCCTTCAAATGCCGAGACTTACGTTCCTGGACTCGTTGTTGAATGCCTCTCGGGCTGCAATCATGTCTCTCGGGTCGATAAAGTAGCAGTCGGGCTGGTGATGTGAAGGAAAGGCCGTAGGCAGCTCGCATCGAATGCGTCTGCGGCGAAGTCAGTAAATTCGCTCACTCCGATGTCCCGCGTGTAGATGTACTCGGCGCCGGTGGACCTGAAAATCATGGCGGAAAGGGCGCCAGTAGTTCTATTGCGGCTGATGGCTGTCACGACTCCTGCCGACCACCAGGAAGTCCTGGGCGCACAAGGCCTGTCGCCAGTATTGAATCGATAGGCCATGAACGTGTAGTTGCCCTTGCCTACGTGCTGGATCTTTGCCGGAATGTCCATGCCTCGAAGCGTTTCGAGTTTGAGGACCTTCAGGTTCTGGCTGATGGCCGCCTGCGCTCAGAGGGAAGGCGGAAGGGGGTAAGCAGACGCTCGGAATTAGCCTGGAGCCATTTTTGCACAAGCAAATCCAGGAAGGACTACGACCTGTAGATCGCCGGACTGAGCCGAGAGAAGGACGTCGCGCATCTGGAAATGGTAGCCCTGGCCAAATGCCTTTGTGGTCATCTTCCTTGTATGTAGGCGAAGAAATGGTCGAAAGAGAAAACAGGCGAACGTGACCGAGCGCGCGAGAGAGAGACGAGCAGTGGAATGAGTTGGTGGGAGGGAACGAGAGGGAGAGAGGTTGCTGTCCCGTTGGGACCGTGCCTGTCGAGCTGGGTGGCGAAAGGGGTAGGAGGTGGCAAAAAACATGTCAGGGCGGCAAGCAAGCTCGCTGCACACTGTGAACGCTTCTAGGAAGCTCTCGTAACCTAATTAGATTGCTACTGGTGGCTCAGTCTAGCAGTCAGCTGGCCCTGCACGCCGCTATTGCACCGCTCGTCGGTATCAGTCAACGCCTTCGGTATCGCTTTTGGCACGAGGAAGCATGCACGACACTGCGTTTGGCTTTCATGTAAGTCTTTCCTAGCTTTTGGTAGCAATGTTTCTCCTCTTGACTTGATCTTCCGAAGCTGGCCGCGGACTCTCATTCATCAACACTCAGCCGGAGTAATTCATCTTGTGCTGCTTCCTGCTGGGTGCTCCACCAGCATCAACATCATCATCGTGTTCGCGCTTCTTGAGATAAGGGTTCTCCAGAGAAGGGTGCTCGACTTGGGATGCAGGCTTCTGCTTCTTCAGGGTGTCCAACCGTCTCGCTTTCTCTAAAGCCTGCAACTGCTCGCTGGCTTGCTCATCGATTTCGTCGAACTTCGTCGTGCCACTCAGAAAGGCCATGAAGTGTTCGGCAGCGAGCTTGTAACACATGGTGTGGCTTCCCAAAAACCACATCTGCTGCTGTCGCTGTTCATCTGTCTGCTGTTGTCCCTTTTTGGGGTTCTCGGGAAGGAAGCCGTACTGCCTGGTAGCAGCTCGAAGCTTTTCCAAAGGCTGGATGTACTGTGACAATCAAAGATACAGATTAACAGCGGTTACCAAAGCTCAAGGGCGACGAAAGAAGCACTCTTACATGTACATGCTCGCTTTTGAAAGCTACTTTGGCTGCGTCTCCGTCTTTCGGATCAATGAAATAGCATTCGGGCTGAAATCATCGGGACTGATATCAGTCTTCGAGCTGATGACGCTACTGTGTTTCAGCCAACCACTTACACCCATGATGCGGACCTGATTATTCACAGCACCGTTGGTCCTGAAGATGCGTGCTTCGAGCTCCAATTTGCCTGTTTTCTTGTTGATGTTGGGTTTGATGTCCACAGCCACACCGACAGACCACCATGTTGTTGCTGGAACACTGTGGAAAGCGCCATCGTTGAATCTGTACGCGATGAACGTGTAGTCGCTATCCAGAACATGCTGCAGCTTGGCCTGATGCGTTTCGCCCACGACTTTATTTCTCGGCATGAGCTCTGTGAGAGCGCCAATAATTTGCTGATGTGATTCAATGCCGCGTTTGAATCAGCTCAAGTCAGATCGTTTTTCAGCTCGCTAGATCAAGAGCCTCATACCGGTACGTTGTAATCGTACGAAGCGGCCGTCTTGAACGCGTCAACAAGCCCCTCATGGTAGGTGCGGTCGAAGGCTTGAGATGTCATGCTGGCCGGCGTTGTCTGCTCGGTTCCTACAATACGCTCGATGCTTGTACGTGTCCTTCACGGTGTTGTACGTGCGTACCAGCGGGCTGGTGTGTTGGTGTGATTCAATGAGTGTGCGTGTTGTTCGAAGCAGCGGTGGAGCTTGTTTGACCTCATACCGCGCGACGCGCTTAGCATCGCCCGCGAAAGGGATCGAGGGCTCGTGCACCATTGCTCCTGACTCAGAAGCCTGCAGACGTCAAGTTTCTACAACGTCGACGGGGAAGCCGCTAGCGAGCTGTGGAATAGCTGTCGGCTTCATGCTCTTTGGTCAACTGGCGTGGGTGGTATCGTTTGTTCGGGCACTCTGTCGGCATCACCGAACTTTTGCTTCAACATGACATCTATACTGCGGTGAAGCGTCCACATCAAGAGATGTGAGCCTTTCTTTCCATTGGATCCTTGTCTTCTCATTGAGAAGGCCTTTCACCGACCAGTGGTCTACTGTCTCTCCCTTGACTAGACAGCAGCCTTCCGAAATCGCTATGCCGCCTGCATATCCAATTTTTGTATATGAAAGAGATGTTTCGGCTCAATACAAGGCCAACTCGGATGCTTAATGGTGTCCTCGGCCCTCTGGATGTCCTTTGAGGGTCTTGCAGAAGAAAATCTCGTTTTTCAAGGAACCGTCCACAGGCGAGAAGCCATACTGTGGTATGCGACCACACTGGTGATGCAGATCTGAGTCAGGGCTATACAACGCTGGGCAAGCTGAAAGCGTTTACCTGTTCATAGCCGAGACGCGGGTATACGCCCTGAGCAGGGCTACCTTCTTCCGTGTCCAACATCTGCGCATGTGCGAGGGATAAGCATAAGCGCACATCAAGGAGTCAGCGTTAATTTCAAAGTATCTTCGCAGGCGCCGCATGGCATCGTGAAGAAGTGGCTCACCAACAGAGTCCTGCCATTAGCAAGGGCTGTCTTTTCCAAGCTCTCTAAGAGAGCACGTGCGACACCTCTGCGTACAGATCAGCGACAGAAGTCAATGTCAGTTTCCTCGACGAAGGAGAGTCAGGAAAGGAGCTTGCAGCAGACTTACCGCTTGCGGAAATCTGGAGAGACCAGAAGCTTGTCTATCATCCCGCGAAATGGGCCAGTCTCTGTTTCGGGCATTGCCAACATCACGAAGCCAGCCAGTTTGCTTCGCTCTGTGATTTCCGCAGACCTCGCCAGGAAGATAGCACGACGGCCTTGACGAACTTCTTGAAACTGGCTCTGATAGTACTGTGCCATCCGGGTGCGCTTCGCATCATCGTACGGCGGCAGGAAGGTCGCGATTGTCCCGTCCTGTTCGCAGCAGGCGATGTGCACATCGACCATGGAGGAGACGGTTGCTGACAAGTCTTCCATCTCTGTCGAT
The DNA here is from genome assembly GCA_003351005.1 of Cystobasidiaceae sp. HBUAS51001. Classification (NCBI taxonomy): domain Eukaryota; kingdom Fungi; phylum Basidiomycota; class Cystobasidiomycetes; order Cystobasidiales; family Cystobasidiaceae; species Cystobasidiaceae sp. HBUAS51001. Next base: position 694 of record QOZY01000134.1, on the reverse strand, counting down.
CCCCCGCTGATGACATCTACTGTGATGCCCATTCTGCAATTGTCGTGTACTCAGCTCTACTAGAGCTTGCTGACTCGCTCAAGCTAGACGAGAGGGCCGCCAAAAGGGCGGCAGTAGTGTCTGCTCTGCAATTGCGAATAGTGTGCTGCTTTGCGATGCTATCGCCCAACGTCCTTGTGCCAGCAATCTGCCGTCACTTGATGAAGAAGTACGTAGCTGCATGCGTGTCACTGTCGAGTCGAGTCCGTGATCGCGGAGGCAGCCAGATTAGCATAGGGCCGAGCAAGAAGCGAGGCAACAGACAAGATAGCAACAAGCACGAGTGTACAATGAAGATTGGTGTAATTTTTGATCCCTGTTTGCATTTCATGTGCCTTTCGAGAGGCTGTTTTGGTACTGTGCATTTGTGCTGACTAGGCATACAGTTTTGGGCTTCCTGTGCTGCATGCTGCGTGCTGCATGGTAAAAGTGCTTGTAATTGTGATTGAATGATCGAGAAAATGCAATTGGCGGTCGTGAAAAGAAAAATAAAGAAGAAAAAGAACAGATCCGGCGCCATTCGTTGCGTTGATCTACACCGCCGCCTGCCCAAGTAGTTTGAGACAGCCGTCTGGACAGGGCGTAGACAGGGCGTCAATTTCTACTAGGCAGCCAGCTGTGGGCCGAAAATCGACGGGTCCTGTCCCACAGCTGT